>WBNH01008808.1:29504-51749 GCA_013401255.1 Urocolius indicus | reverse complement strand
GTATCTAGCAACAGGATAAGGGGTAATGAGATGAAGCTGGAACACAAAGTTCTATTTAAACATGAGAAAAAACTATTTCACTATGAGAGTGACAGAGCATTGACACAGGCTGCCCAGGGAGGTTGTGGTATCTCCTTCCTTGGAGGTCTTCAAGACCCACCTGAACACGTTCGTATGTGACCTGATCTAGGTGGATGTCCTTTGTCATGGAGGTTGGACTAAATGATCTCTAAAGGTCTCTTCCAACTCCACCATTCTATGATTCTGTAATGTTGGCTTGAAGTTCTGTGTCTGGACAAGACATACTTTAAGCCTAGCTGAACAACTGAAGTTTCTAGATGATGGTGTCCATCAGGCTGTTGTCATGGCATGCATCTGATCAAAAGAGTTCAATGCAGATGCCTTGTTGCTTTTTAGAAGCTGATTGTTCGGTTCTAGGTATTTTCTGCAAGCAACAAATGCACAAAAGCAAGTAAACAGTTTTGAAGTCAGAAGAAGGCCTTACTAGTGGCTGGCCATTGTGTTAAAACTATTTCTGTTCTCATTAAGATTCTTCTTAGCACTTCTGGTGTAAAAGTAAGGGTCATGGACAATGACTTAGGTGTAGGAATTCTCCCAGTGAGTTGTGTTAGGATATATCTGTGAAGTACTGCTACACCTGTAGCAGCCTTTTTTTAGTAATTTGTCCTCTATTTTGGACAACAGTTTCTCCTTTGGTTTGCTTTGACATTTATGTGATCATTTGTGTACACTTTCAAGGATAATAATAAGCCAATTTAAACTCTCAAGCCATGTCAGATTATCTAGAGATTTGACATTTAGAAGTGTGACCAGTAAAAATAACTTGCTGAGGCGAAGTAAGTTGCTAGTGAGGACTTGCAAACTTGCACGTTCTAAGATGACGTTTTAGAAATACTGATGGTGATAAGTAAGGAAGCAAGAACTGTCTAATCTGAGAGGAAGGCCTGTGCTTGAGTGCTAGTAGAATATGGTAATTAAAAACAAATAATTGTCTTCTGCAGCAAGATGAGATGTTTTCATTTTCGTTTGGAGCTAGGTGTCTTGACACTGATCCGTAACAAAGACCGGTTATGGATTGTAAAGTAGGAGTGTATGTGTAGAAGACTTACAGCATTAGATTGGTGGGAGTGCTTAATATATCCTAGTAACTGCCTAGTAACTGCCATAGCTGATGTAAACATTCGAATCTCCATATTCTTCACCTAAAAGTTAGGCAAACTGATTGCCTCTCTTAATGCAAGAAGACCTTGTGGTTTTGCCAACTGCACAGAAAGCCAAAACTTCTAGATTTCATTTTGCATGTAAATACTAATGCAAATTTCTTATTTAAAAAACAGGCAAACAAACAAAACCACACCACAAAACCACAACCTAATACATCAGTGATCAGAGAAAAACCTAAAGTTAATAAATTGAACAAATGTTTCTGGAAGTGCCGTAGCTTCTCCTCTGAAACCTATCAAATTCATCTTGCCATGAAAAAAACCCATCACAAATAAGAATTGTCTGTGAAACTTAATATTCTAGACTGTGTCATCAGATTTCTTAAAGTGAAAGAATGTGTGTAAGCAGCAAAAATGCCAGAGTTTTTCAGAACAAATCTATTTCTTGGGAAATAGATCTTCACATTACACAGAGATCCTTATTCAAGGATTGCTTTTGGGTGAGGAGGAGGCATGTGGAAAAAGCTAGGGAGAGTCTGGTGCTGTTATATAAAGTTAGTGGTTGTTTTTCCCATGAGAATTTTTTAATATTTTGTTTTAAATAAAAAATACGTCATTCGTGTCTCTGGTCTGTGAGTTGTCACCCCTTCTGCTATCTTTTCTGTATTACTTTTCTAGATATATGTGATGTTTGAGATGCGTGCAAAAATTTAACAAGAGGGAGGATGGCATAAGTTCTCTTTTCTTCTTCCTAAAAGAACTGACCTACTGCTGTCAAATGAACAGATACAATTTTCTATTAGTAGGTTCCTCCAGGAAAATAGAAAGGAGGATGAGTAGGCAGCATCTCTCAAAATTTGATCATGCTCAACCAATCTAATGTCTCACATCTTGAAAAATACTAGCATGGACAGAGTCTAAATGTTGCTGGTCCTGTTGAAAGGAAACCTCCTTACCTTTCCAGTTACTTGTTCCTGCAGATTTCACTTTTGCAGAACTAAGGCACCCGCTTAGCAGTAGCTTCAGTAGCTAATTGGATTTCATGTGATACACAGCCTAGATCAGTTAATGATACCAAAGAGTGTGTGGATACAAGTTTGGAAAAGAGGAGTGCTTGGAAGAAGTGTGCTTCTTCTTCATCTACTAACCGTGCTAGTTTGTTATATTGAATTCACACTTGTTATTGAAGTCATACTTTGACAGTAACAGGAATGTTTTCACAGCTGATGAAAGTTAAGTCTCTGTGTTTTGAATTGTTTCATGACTTGTTCTATAAGCCTGTCTTATACTTGAAGGTAGAGAGAAGGATTTAGTGGGATTTAACGATTTTTTTTTCCCAAACACACATTCTAGAGTATAGCTGGTGATAGACAAAGGCAGAACAGCTTTTTTCATAATTTTTGTATTTGATATTATATTCTGTTTATAACATCTTATGTTACACACATATATGTGTTTTTTCCTGTGAAAGTCATTTGTGTAAGACATATATGTTGTATGCTGTTTACCACCAGAGAGCTACCTCTTTTCCGTGTTTAAAAGTTGTTTTATCAATATAAAAGCTTTTATTTCCCACTTCTCTCAGCATGGCTTCCCACATGAACTGAGGTTTTGAATTAATGTTCTTTATTAGTTTAAGGTGCAGTATTTGTAGTATTTGAAGCAGGAAGCATCAGCAGGATTGTTCAGAAGAGTTTATCAGTAACATTAAAGCAATGGTAGGAAAATAAATCTTGTCAAAGCTTTTAGATAAGATTTGTTCATATTAAAAATGGGGAATATAAAAAGGTACTTGCTTTTAAGTTTAGCATTAGGTTAAGGGAGGTGATCATTGTCCTCTGCTGAGCCCTCATGAGGCTACAGCTGGAGTGCCAAGTCCAAGTCGGAGCTACCCAATATGAGAGAGAGTCTTGTTCCAGTGCAGAGCCATGAAGATGATGGAGAGCATAAGATATACAACATAGACGTCGAGACTGAGAGAGGTAGGATTGATCAGCTTGGTGAAGAGCAGACTTGTGGGGAATACTATAATATCTGTGAACACCTGATGGGAAGGAATGGAGAAAATTAAGCCAGACTTCTCTGGGGCTGTGCACTGACAGGACAAGACAGTGGGCAGAAATTGGAATACAGGTAGACAATACATATGGAAAATACATTGTTTTGTGTTTTTTTAATGATGAGAGTGCTCAAGCACTGGCACAGCTTGTCCCGGGGGAAGTATATTCTCTATCCTTGGAGATGCCATCTGAATGTAGTCTAGAGGCAGTCTGCACTACTTGACACTGCTTGACCAGAGAGATTTGACTAGATGAACTGCAGGAGTCCTTTCCAAGCTCAGCAATTCTGTGATATAATCCAAACTAAATTGAAGACAGCAAATTTTGTCAGCCTCAAGCTAGAACGAGCATCTGTTTTGCACCAGGCAATGGCATAGTGACCTTGAAGTTTATTTTTGCAATTATTGACTTTCAGTATCAGACAAAATTTAGGCCCACAGTCATTTTCATTCTTGAAATGCAGAAGCGTGGGGTTTTTTCATTTATGGAATGTATCAAGGACTGGCAAAAAAAGTGTTACAGAAGAATGGGAAACAGAATTGACTAACAGAATATTCTCAAGTGGCAGCAGGGATGAGTGGTTTTGATATATATTGATTATGAAAGATGGTATTACCTTTTTCAGTAATACATTATATGCTTCATTGGGTGCTAGTTCTATTTTTACATTGCTTGTGGATTGCGGGCTGTTCTGGAGAGATAAACAGTCCTATGTGGGACAAAAAAAGACTTTTTTTTACATACAGTGTAACTATTTCACTAATTTTAAAGTACATCTGATGTTTACAACTCCTCTTTTCTTAACCAAGGACTAGCTCTAGTCATTTTATGCACCAGAGTTCAAAAAGTTTAGAAGAAAGAAGGCATAATTTCTTTCGAAAATTCAGGGGGTTGTTTAGACAGAAGTTGGAAGCACAAATCTTTTCCAACTTGGGTAGTAAACTGTCTTGGTAACTTTGTGTAACTTGGAGTGGATCTGGTTTAGTGCCTTTTTACCTCCTTGGTAAAGTAATTGCTGTGGAAGTCTAGTTTGGTAACATGGCTTGAGATCAGTTGTGAAGTCAATTGTGGTATCGAATGACTGTTCTGTGGTCAATTTTATCTTTTAAGGAACTAGTATTCTTAAAATGCCCATATAGCAAGAACCACAGCATGAGTTATTTAAATAGGAGCAGGAAGTGTGTACTTTGCCAGTGGTCAAAACCAGTTAGTGGAGTAAAGCACATGGGATTTGTGGAGCAGAGATTGACATCCTTTTTAAAGATAGTTCATCTATCTACAGATTAAAAAAGGACTCATTTCTCGAGTGAACTGTTTTAAGCCCCAAAGAGACAGAAGATAGATAGACACTAAAGATAGTTAATCTCACTAGTCAGAATGTCTCACTTCTGTTTCACAGGTTGTGGGCTTTTGTCAGGGGAGGGAGGGGGCGTATTAACGGTTATGTAACTTCATTTAACACATGACTTGGTCTGCTCAGTTTCAGAGCATATGACTAATCAGCTGTTTTTCAGAGTGCAAAACCTAAAAATGGTACAGATACTGAAAAAGAGCTGCTTGTGTGGTAAAAAACCCAAATTATTAGTTTTCATACTATCTCATGCAGAAAGAAATTACTTATCACTTGTGACTGCTTTAAAAGACTTTACTTCACAGTATGTTAAAAAAATGAAGCGCAATATTAATCTTACTTTAACCCATTGTGCACTACAAGCTTGTAGTGTAGTGTTGTCGTTAGTGTGCATATTTGTAACCTTTGTGATGCATATCCATCCTCTATTGCACAAAATCTTCTAACCCAAAAATGTTTATCTAGAAGCAACAGAAGAAGTTTCACTGGACAGTCCAGAGAGGGATCCAATACTTTCACCAGAACCTACTCCTGCGGTCACTCCTGTAACACCTACTACATTAGTAGCTCCCAGGATGGAATCGAAAAATGTAACAGCCCCTGTGATTTTTGATAGATCCAGAGAAGAGGTATGCAGTAAAGTTTTAAATTATAGAAATCCTTTATTTTTTTTCTTCTTACACAAATGGTGGTTCCAAAATGTTGACTCATGGGAATATCCTTTGCTATGGGAAATTATGTAAAAGAAAACTGATTCTATTCATCTTGCATATTAAGCTTAGTGTGAATTTGACTCATGACATGCCATAAGAATTCATTACTTTGGTGATTATATTGGAGATGTGTAGTTAGAGGACCATTCCTTCAGACAAAATATTGTAAAAGTGCATGTAGTTGCAAACTATGACCTGGATACAGATGAAATGTTAATGACGTATCATAACTTTTCCTAGCATGTTACAGATTTCAACTTGGATTTCTGAAGTTGTTGTTAAAGGGGAAACGGAGGAGATAGTTTTCAGTGTTATCCTGCGTGCTAGCAAAGGGCTTAGGCTAATGGTAGTTTTAACATTGCTATTTACATGTGTTGTTCCCTTCAAAGCCTGGACATTGCCAAATGCCATTTATTCTGGAGCGTTGTCTTACTAGAGTTTGCAAACAAGACTTGCTGTGACTTGGGTATGGGGCTGCTTCACCAGATAACACAAGATGTCATTTTATTCTTATTTTTTCCCACCTTCAGCCTTCATGCCTATCCCATCTGCCATGGTGTTTCTTAAAATCTTTGTTTTTAACAAATTTATATATATTACATGAAAGATTACGAAATTCTCCATGATTGGTGCTCCACAAGTATCAGAAAATTCTCTGTAACTTTTGCATTCCCAAGCTTTTCTACTGCAGATACCATTAATAAAAAAGACTATAAGTCCTTTGACTAAAGACATACGGAAACATTGCAAATGAGAGTAGTTTTTGAAGTGCAGTGTCTGCTGTAAGTCACACAATGATCATACTTACTAAAATTTTGAGGCCAACAAGTCCTGAGAAAGGCTGCTCATAGAAACATTTGAGTTGTAAAAGAGCTTTAAGATCATTGGATCCAACCATAAACCTAATACCTCCTAGTCCAAGAACTTTGTTGCTGTCAATGTTCGAAGTTATATATGTTGGATGGTGGGTCTGGAAAGGCTCTTTAAGCAAACAACAGGATTTTCATCCTCCTTCGTTTGTACATAATACAATTAGCTTCTGAAATATGGGATCTTTTTCCTAGATTGAAGAGGAAGCAAACGGAGATTTGTTTGATATAGAAATCAATGTATCAGACCCAGAGAAAGTTGGTAAGTTCTTTGAGCCCTAGTGAATCCAGTGGTGGTCCTGCTTTGGTAGGGGGTTTGGACTAGATGATCTCTCAAGGTCCCTTCCAACCCTTAAGATTCTGTGATTCTGTGAAGACTATTCTGGGATTTTTAGCATGGTTTCTTATTCAGTTATGTTTTGGCAGTTTTTGGTAAATAAATAGCTTTCCATTTAATTAATGTTTTGGGACAAAAAGTGTGTGGAGGAATTAAAATCACTTGCACTAGGATAAATATCTTAATTTTTTTACAGGAGATGGCATGAATGCTTATATGGCATACAGAGTAACAACAAAGGTAACTAGTGGAACAAATACTTGCATATGACTTTGTATCATAGTTGAATGGATGGGTCAGTAATTCTTCTTTTTATTTTTTTAAGACATCACTTGCTATGTTCCACAAAAATGAATTCTCTGTTAAAAGAAGATTCAGTGATTTTCTTGGCTTGCACAGCAAATTAGCAACAAAGTACATGCATATTGGTTACATTGTGCCTCCAGCTCCAGAAAAAAGTATTGTAGGTAAGTGTAGATCCCATCGGGTTGAAATTAAGCATGTCATTTAAGTACTGTGATATAAATTAAGTATCTTAATACCTGTTGGGCTTGCAAAATAAATACTCTCCTGCACAAATACTCCTTGCTGCTTATCAGGTGCCACAAAGTATTAAATATTCCTGATGTTCTGTCTTTTTAAAAAGTTCAGGTTAAGTTTGAAAGAGCCTCTTTCTAGCTCAGGCCAACATTGCTAATAAGAAGGACATATGCCTTAAAACATGGCCTTCTGTTTCTTATCTTCATTCTTTCTTCACTGTTGCCCTTCAAGAGCTGATTAGTCTATCAAAACAAAGATGTTAAATGAAAGTTTATTTTTAACTTCTGCAGTTATCAGTTGCCTGCATTATGCAGAGCTTCATGGGTATTCTACCTCTCTAACATTTCAGTCTGTTTATTTTGGTCATGGTGAATGCTAAAACCTTCAATTAATTAAGTTCAAACTCAGAAAACACTTTTGAGTGATTCTAGTCTTCATGAATGCATTGGAAGATCAGATCTGTTCTCCACGAACTAAGAAGCATGCCTGACACACTAAAGCAACTTCAATTTTTTGAGGTCTAAGTAGTAGAGATTCTTTAAAAATAACTAAACATTTAAAATGTTAAACCTGTTGAATTATTTTCTGTACAAACAAGTGATTGGAATCTAGAATACTGCAAAATAAAGTAGGGAATTGCAGGACTTCTTTAAAGTAGTTTATTGTGTAGAGCTAATTAGAGCAGCAGCTTTTCGTGTAAGTAGGAAGAGGCAAACTGGATAGATGTAGGCATCAGAAAGCTTGGCAAAATCACATTTTTAGCTCTGTGGAAAAGTGCTGGCATTTTTCACAGATTGAAAGTTTTATCTGAATTTTTGGTAGTTCTTGAAAATGATGTATGATTTCTAATAACTGATTTTTGGTGTGATAAAAGTAAGTTTATTTACAAATGCTAACAAGACTTACAAAGATGGAATGAGACTTCAAGTCAAGTCCTTTGGATGATAAAACTTTTAAAGCCTTCATGACAGTGTGCAGTTACATGGAAATGTAGGACTTGCATTGTAGTCAAATTCATCATTAAGGCAAAACTTGGATGGGTTTTGAGATACCACTTGTACAAAACCACCATAAATATTGATAAACCTGGAAGTGTGTAAGATTATGGGAAATACCGAGTGTAAGCAAGCACTGGCTGTCATTTCAGTTCCTTGTATAAAATGCTTTGTGGAGCTACAGATAAGTCAGCTCTGGTAAGACATTTTTCCATAGAGCATGAAATCCTCAATTCAGACTTCAGTGCATTGGTAGTATCTCGGTATGTTCAAAAATACATAGTCTGTACATTTCCAATTGTGGACAAAAGAAGGGATTCTAGACTGATTCTAGACATGAGGCATCTTAAAGCAGAGAGCTGACAAAACAGCAGAAAGATGACATACTGTGTTTACATCACACATGTTTATTTTTAAAATCTTAATATGAGATATTATACACTCAGTGTTATGCAGTGTGTAGTGTAGAGATGTTCTTAGTCTGTTCAGTCTTTTAGACTGTTAATGATGCCTGGAGTTTTAAGCTCCAAATTTATTTTGGTGACAGGTAAAGGAGATTGACATTTGAGACCTTAGCCACAAGGTCAGTTACTGACTGTGGAACACCAGGATAAACCAGTCATTGGTGAGCAGCAGCTGGACGTTCATCCATATTGCCTCACTACTTACATATGTGTATTGGAAAACACTATTTTCTGACGTTAAGAAAATACTAAGTCAGGGGTCCTTGCCTGTGAAGCATTGAGGTACAGAAGCTGTCTGTACACTTGTATTTAAGTAGTCTTGTATTAGCAGAGAAAGAAACCTGACAGCATATCTAGAAATAAAATAACTGTTAATATCACAGTTTAGGCGTTCCTCATATTGGTAGTTTGATTACATGTTCATTTTTTTCCCCATGGACTTCTCTTACTATGAAATGTAAAAGATTTTCTGTATCAAACCACAGCATTTCATGCTTTCTGCATTGAAATATTATTGACTAGTAGTACTCTAATAGAAAAAGATGGGGCAAGTGAATTACCTCACCTTTGTTTGCATACTTTTAATCCTTATATTTAAAGAAGTATTCAGTTTTTCAGGTAACTTTGTGCATTTACAGTTACCTCTATATACTGTTTAAAAAAAAATCCAATCAGATATATTTTCATTATGTTACAGAAAAGGGAAAAACTAAAGCATCACTAAGAGGTTAAGGGTCATTCTTTGTTCCTGTAATGATGCTGTTTGTCTCCTGCATTGATTACTATGTGAAACTTTTAAAGCCAGAAGATTCGGTGAGGAGCAACTTTGAGAACTGTTGACCTAGAAGGACCTAGAACTGTAGTGGTTTTCATTGTAGTTTGACATGTCAGTTATTATAGCAATTTATTTATAATAAAGTCATTATTATTCCATTTTCTTCAAAGGGATGACCAAGGTTAAAGTAGGCAAGGAGGATTCTTCATCTACTGAATTTGTAGAGAAAAGAAGAGCAGCTCTAGAAAGGTAATGTATGTATCTGACTAAAATTTGTTCAGCTTCAGAATGAGTTGTAATATACTGTGTAGGCTCTGTAATTGGACTCTGGGTCGTATGTATTTAGGTGGATTCTGGAAGCTGTATGCAGCTGCCAAATTTTTGTGTTGAAATTGAATAATTCTAATTTATAATGAGAAATGTAGCCTTACTTATAGAGAGGACTATAGCTAACTCATTTCAAACTGGTTAGTGCTTAAAATTAAGATTTCAAGATTCAGAAACTAAAGCTTAGTTTATCAGCTTATGTTGGCATTTCAGTGTTAAGGAATTAATGCAATTCAGCAGTATATCTGTTTCATAGAAAATAAGAAAATGAGTGAAAGAGACTTTTAGTCACGGTAAAGTAAAATGGCCTTCTAAAGACTTACAGTACATTGATGTGACTAGCTGAATTTTGCCATAAGACGTATGGGATCTGTCTCCCAGCACTGGTATACAACTTAAACTGTTCAAGTATCTTTGCTGTGGAAGGGTTACTGTCACTGATGTATTGCATCATTTTCCCCTGTTGACATGGCTGGTAAAGCCTTTAGAAGGCAACTAGTCTACTTACGTAAGTTCTACAGCCTTAATTTTTGTATGGTTTGATAATATGCCCATTGCTGTGATGCAGCTGGATCATTTGAGAATAATACACCATATAACTGTTTCAGTTAAACTAGAAAATTAACAAAAGTCGAAGGTGGCAGATTGTATGTTGATCTAACAGGTGATGTATTAAGCTCTGAAACTTCTGGAGCTCCAAAGCCAATCTTCAACAACAAAAAAAAATCTCTTCAGAATCCCATTGCTAATATATTTCCATTTCCTAGTAACAGAAAAACATCTGAAATTATGCTGAATCTCACAACACTGATAAGATGTTCAGTTTTCGTTGCCTGTTACTGAAAATTGGCATATGGCTTTAACATCCACCACTCAAAATTGCAGCCAGAAGCTACTGAAGGTTTACTGTCACTTGGAGTGGAACTCTGAAATATGTTCTAATTATACAAGTCTGTTGCTAAAGAAGTAGTGTGGTGAGATATGAAGACTTGGCGTAACAGCTGGGATTGGAATAACTGGGTTTAGACAACTGAACAGATATTTCTGCACAATTCTAAAGTCCGTGTTTGTAGTAATGGATGACTTTTCCCTCTTGGGTGGTTGCTTACTTGTAACAACCAAAGTAGGATTAGAAAAAGTTTTCATTCACAACTTGTGTATATGCTTTAAGTGCTGCATTTTCATTTATTTCTTAAAACAGTAAAACTAGTGTAGCATTTCTAGTACATGTTTAGCCATCCTGCTGTACAGAGAAATAGACTCCTTGGGGCTTTTGACAACATTTGGAAGGCTTCACAGTATATTCCAATTATTATTCTCAGAACGACTATGACTATTCTACTTGGCAAGGAGCAACTTTTTCATCATGCCAACTTTAGCTTTTTCTTTCAGAAAGGAAAGTCTTTTCCTTTCAGCATCAAAAAATTACCTGCCTGCCAAGGTATTCAAATGAAATTTAGAGGCAATAGTTCTGTTGCACTTGCCTAAATCTGAGGAAAACGTATTAATGTTCCTCAGCAAGTCAGACCAAAGAAATCTGCTTCAGTTTGCTCTCTTTTGAACCAAGATCTATGGGGAAAGTGGTCAGGAAAGCAATGTTAGTTGATCCGACTAAAATTTATGCCCAAGAATAGTGAACTTCCATACTACAAGTCTGCCTGCCAAATGTCCTCAAGCACATTGTCACTTGTCTTCAGTAACATTGTTAGAAGTCTCCCTTGCAGTAAAGGCTATTCTCTAGCAGCAGTTTTCTGAAGAAAAAACTCTGCCACATTAACCTGTGCTTGCTGCTGAGTGTAGAACAAGCAAAGAAAAATTGGGCGGTCCAATGCATAAAACAGTTTCACTGCAACCTGTAGCTTCTTTAGGAAGATGCTGGTGTTTAACCTCAACCAGCAATGAAACACTACGTGGCTGCTTGCTCAGTCTTCACCCTGCTCCACCATGGGACGGGGAGGAAAAATCAAAAAACAAATAAAACTTGTGGGTTATGATAAGAGCAGCTAATAACTGAAATAAACCAATGTGTAGTAGTAAACAGGAAGATAGCAAAAAAGGAAATAAAACCCAAGAAAGGCAAGGGATTCCGAATGCCAATGCTGACCATCCACTGACAGAAGCCTGGGCAGCAATTCTGTGTTTATATATTTGGCCATGACGTTCTGTGGTACGGAATACCCCTTTGGCTAGTTTTGGTCGGCTGTCATGGCCATACTCCCTCACAGCTTCTTGTCAGGGCAAGGAAAACTGAGAAGTCCTTCACTTGGCATAAGCACTACTGAGCAATAACTGAAACATCAGTGTATTAACAACATTATTCTCACACTGCACCTGAAACACAGCAGTGTACCAGCTACTAGGGAGAAAATTTAACACTGTCCCAGCCAAAACCAGGATAGAAGAAAAATAAGAATCTGGTGGCCGTACTTAAGGGAAGACGGAAAAAATACATTACATTGACAGTATTAGTATCCTCAGACTTCCAGTCAGAAGTCACAGCTCACAACAATGTTTAGGGCAGCTTCTAAGCAGTTTCTGAAGATAGTTGGGCTATTCTGGTGCTTCATAACTGAGGCTTAAGCAAACGTGAATTTTGCAGAAAGTAGAGTGTGCTGTTGGTAGTATTCTGTGGCTGCATCTTAATTGGAAATAGCATGCTTTATTATATTCCCGTGATCTTTTGGCATCCTTAATGTCACACTTTCTGTTAGTATATAATGTTAAAATCACGTAGAACAAATTTGCAGAAGTTCTTACAGGAAAAATAATGTTGAAATTTCTCTCTTTAACCCAATCAACAATTTTAGATCTAAGCAGAAATGTAAAAAGTTGTGAAGAGAAGGAGGTGCATTGGGTTTTGGTTTTTTTTTTTTTTAATATCTTTCAGAACTAATATGGGTTGAAGATTGTAGTCTAGCCATCAAATAAATCATTCATACCTACAACATAATCACCTTACTTCTCCAAGATTTCCTTCAATTCTAAAATAAGACACACAGAATGATCTGTAACAAAAAGACTGTCCATTGCATTGTAAAAGAATGTTTAAACAAGCTTGGTTTGGGTTTTTTTCTGGTGTAAATTGGCTTTTACTAGAGGAGTAGGACTTCGCTCAGATCATCAAAATAGGAAGTATAATATTTTTAGTGTGTAATGTGCAGTTATGTCAGGTCCCACCCTAGGGAGTTTGTGGTATATACTGTATCAGAAACCACTCTCTGCACCTTGGCATGGGATATTGTTACATGGTGTGGTATGGGGCTGTGTTACTTTGTTAGCGGTTGCAGTTGGTGTGGAGTAAGGCTGCAGTAAATGTTTCAACAGCTTAGTGGTCGTAACTTTGTAATTCTGTTTAGGTCTTGGTCTAAGTGCGTGTTGGAGGGAGGCGACAAAATGCAAAAATATGGTTTGAATTGTCAGCAGAGAGGCAATGGATTGAAGGGGCATGGAGACTAAGCTATCATTTGACCCTTCAGAAGTGATTTTTTTTTAACAGCGTTTAAGCCCTGTTACATAATAAGGGAGGTTGTGTGCTGCACTGTATCCATTCTTTAGAAGAAGGACACTTTTCAGTGCTGTCAAGCATTAAATCTGTTTTGTTACCTAATATTTAAATTTTTAAAATCATAGGTATCTACAACGAACAGTAAAACACCCAACCTTGTTACAGGATCCTGATTTAAGACAGTTCTTGGAAAGTTCTGAGGTATTTAAGTTCTTTTAAGTTCTCCTGTTTGCTTTTACATATGGTAACTTGCCAAGTAATGTATTCTCTTTGTATTGAGGCCTAGTCCTCCAAATTCATATGAAATCAAAATGGATTTTACCCTTCATGGGACAGAATGGCAGAGGCTACTTAGGCAGAGGTGCACCATTACCTTTGTTAAAACTTGGAGTGGTAGGGACCAAAAGCTTATTTGCTGTTCAATGACTTCTCAAGCAAGTTGTTCTGTCCAGTTCTGAGTGAAGCTCTTCAAACATGGTGAAAATCCATAATTTATGTTACTAACTGTTAAGAAAGATCAAGAATTAGATTGTCTTGGAAGCAATTCTCTTACCTTTAGGAGTCCAGCTTGAGATATATTGGTAGGATAACATGAAAACACTAGCAATGCTGCTGGCCAAGCTAGGTATTTTGTTAATAGAGGACTTCAGTCATTTGTTCTATCAATCTGGCACTTTTCACAACATTCGATATATTGTAAAAAATACATAATTTCATAAATGTGCACAGTAGATTCACTGTAATACAGTGAATCAGTAATACAGAACTGTCTTTTGGCCAACGTCCATATCTTAGTTATAACAATAGGCCACAAAGACCTCGCTACTGACAAATACATCATTGATATGATAACTTACAGTGGATTTGTCAATGCTGCTGTCAGACAAAACATCACATCACATCACATCATGGGTAAATGGCCTGATATAGGGGCCACCCTGTATGGCATATTTAGACTAGCCTGAATAATGATCTCAATTAAATTTAAAGTTTGTCTTACCCTTGGGGATTTCTAAGTACCTAAGCAAATACACACTTGTCTTGATACATATGAAGTAGATTTTGAAATTTGGCCTGTATTGAAGCGCAAAAAGACATAAACCTTTTATAAATCAACACATGGTACAAAAAGTGCATGACAATTAAATGTTTGATAGTATTTTTTTTGTCTAATTTGTTTTAAATCTAAGCTTTTCTCTTTGTGCAGTGGCAGTTTCCAGTGTATAGGTGGCTAGTTAGGACCTTTGTCTAGTTCATAATAACTTTGGACAAGTGGGTGGTTTTTTCCATTTAAATGTAAAGATGTAGAAGAAAAGTAAATAGTCTATATTTTTAAGTTTTCCTCTTGAGAATGTAAAAGTAGTAAATCTCAGAAATTAGGTTCCACTATATTGAAACACACAGGAGTAAAGAAAACACTATATCCTTTTCTTTCCCCCTTGTGCCCAGTTAAACCTCCATCCTTTTAACCAGTCTGTTTGCCCTTATTTGTCATTCAATTCCAGCTGCCGAGAGCGGTTAACACTCAGGCTCTGAGTGGAGCAGGAATATTGAGGATGGTGAACAAGGCTGCCGACGCTGTCAACAAAATGACAATCAAGATGAATGAATCGGATGCAGTAAGAGCTGATTTTTCGGCTTGAATAATGAGATGAATTAATGAGCCTCAACAATTGCATTTTAAAGCGGTAGAAGTAGAAAATGGGTTATTAATTTGCTTATTGTCTTGAATCCTTAGCTGGTTCAGTTGACCACCCTGGCAGTACCTTGATAATTGGTTTATTTATTTATTTGTTTATTTATCAGAAATGTTGTTGGTAATCTAATTTGTAATGCTTGACTCTTTTATCTTTTGTCAGTGGTTTGAAGAAAAGCAGCAGCAATTTGAGAATCTGGATCAGCAACTTAGGAAACTTCATGCCAGTGTTGAAGCATTAGTCTGCCACAGAAAAGGTAACTTTTACTTTTATGTGGCTGCATGAACTGAAGTACTTAGCACTTTAGGAAATGGCAATGAAACAAGACCTTAGTATATCAGACCTCTTTAACTGATGAATAGAGTTACACAGTATATTTTAAACTAAAAATCTTCTAACTTTACCTTTTAAGTTGCACTAACATTTTTGTATACCTGTGTACTTCTGTATCGTGTTAAGATATGGGGTGACCTTTCAGCTCTACAGTTGCAAGAGTATGTGAAAATATTGTTAAATTGCTTTCTCATAACTATCAAGAATTACTCTCTGTAGTAAAAAATCTTTGGCCAGGTGTCCTCAGGACTAAAGAGTAATGGAAAATGGAAGTGTTTGTTTACTCTTGATTTCAAGACACCTGTACATAGATTTGCAGCATTGGAGTGTTTTTTTTTTTTTAAGAGGTGTGTTTAAATTGCAAGGGTTTTAAATATCTGAATACATTTTGCTTCTAAAAAGATTTCTGTTGTACTGATGATTCTGCAGAAGCAGCACAGTTGTAAACAAACCTGAATGTTTAATCCTGAAGTAATTTGGATAAAATATTTGTTTGAAGGTCCTTCACAGGATTTAAGTTTGTACAGGATGACTTACATGGGATTTGATGAGACAGTTGCCCTAGTATTTGTTAATAAATAAGCCTAAAATTTTACCTTCACAGATGCCAGTCATGCTGGCATGTGGGTGTGCTGTTTATTCTTTATTTTTCTTTTAGGGCACGTCACAATGTGGCAACACCTTACAGTGTGTACAATTAAAGGTACTTTAGTCAATAAAAGATTCCAACAGAAAAAAGTTTCACTCATGGAGATGGTGGTTTCGTGAAATAGTTGGGGTTTTTTCCACTCTGAACTGTGTGGAACAGCTGTGCTATAGACTGTAGGTGGCTTGGCTTTTGTTTTGTTGGCTTGCATTTTTTCTGAAATAAACATTTTCATAATACTGAAGTGACAGTTTTTTCCATGTCTTTTGCTAGACAGATTAGGCATGGCATTAACAGGCTCAGCAAAACATTTACTGATGGAGAGGTTTTCTTATGCAGGAGTTTTTCTTCTAAATGGGGTTTCATTATGATCTCCGTGTGTCTTTATTGTGAGCTTTATTTTAGTTAGTGAAGTTAGAATTGAAGTAAGGCAGAAATCTCTGCTCGACTGACCTATGCTGCTGAGTAATACAACAAATCAACTTCTCCTGTATTTCAGAGCTTTCGGCCAACACGGCTGCCTTTGCTAAAAGTGCTGCCATGTTAGGTAACTCCGAGGACCACACTGCTCTCTCTAGAGCTTTGTCTCAGCTTGCAGAGGTTGAGGAGAAGATAGATCAATTGCATCAGGAACAAGCTTTTGCCGATTTCTATGTGTTCTCAGAACTTCTTGGTGATTACATTCGTCTCATTGCTGCAGTGAAGGTGAGTACTACTATAAAAAATACTGACATTTGTGTATAAAGTCACATCCCTCAACTTTTAGATTTAGGGTAGGTGAACTTAACACACGTGCATGCATTGTAACACAGTTTAGACTAAGTTTTTGCCTGAAGTTCTAGCTGGGTAAAATGAATGCATCCAGTTATTTCAATGATCAAAAATAGGAACGGATTCATAATATTCAGGGAAAATATAAATAGGGAACATCATCTATTTTGAGTGGTACCAATTGTGCACAGTACTTAGGGACACCATACGCAATTGTGTCTAAGCATTCTGTACTTGTTTTTTTCAGGTTATTTATTTTTAAGGTGTGCTTATAAATCTTTGTGATCTGGCCATGTTTGATAAATAGCCAGTAGTTCCTGTAGACAAAAAAAAATACTATTTGTGGATCTACATCTCAATGATGAAAATAATTTTGGTGTAAGTCATGTCACACAGCATAGTGAGGTTTTGACATGGGAAGGGGTATCTACAAATTTGTTTGAGAATTATCTTTGAACTTGCTAGTTTGTTGGGAGTGTGTGTATGTGAATGTATATTTATTTTTTAATATAGATATACACAGACACTGTTTTAAGTATATATATATACACTTTAATTGTGCTACCTTAGTCCGTTGCTAACAAAAATACTGATTATGCATGTAATTCCATATGCATGACAAGTTCACTAGATTCTACATTAAGGGAAATGTTTGCATAGTAAGGCACTTCGTATTGGTTGTTTTGGTAGTGTTTTGCTGGAATGAGAAACTTAAAATGGTTTGAGGCACTAAGGTATCTGCTCTGAAAAGTATTCTTGAATACCATGTTACTTGTGCAAGATACTGAGCTGTGCAAGCATGCTGTGAAAGGATAGCTGTGGTAGACACAGTGAAGTTTCTTTGAGTATATTTGTTCTGGTATTATCTGGAATTACCTTTTCGATTAAGACAGCTTTAACAATTCTTGTTGTTTAATAAATCTGTCTTTACAGGGTGTGTTTGATCATCGAATGAAGTGCTGGCAGAAGTGGCAAGATGCTCAGATCACTTTACAAAAAAAACGTGAAGCTGAAGCAAAGCTCCAACTTGCCAACAAACCTGATAAATTGCAGCAAGCTAAAGATGAGATAAGAGAGGTAATGTTATCAAACATTACTTTGGAAGTCACACTTTTTGCATTAACTCATTCATTCTGCATTAATGCACTAACTTCATACCATTTTTATTTACAAATCATCTATTTATTTGCCGTTTTCCATATTTAAAGAAATTGTTAAAAGGAATTTATTAAAAATATTAAATGTACACAATTGTTACTCATCATAAAATCTGTAAAACAGTTTAATACTGTCTTTGCAGAGTCTGGGAAATGGGAGGAGGGGAATATGGACAAGTTAAATAATGCTTTTAACTGTTAACAGATTGCTTGGGTAGGCAGAGAAGCATCTCTTTGCTTCTAAAGCTAAAATTCAGCTACGTTGACTAATGGAGAATAATTCCCGTGTTTTGCTTAATTATGCAGCATATCTACCCATATATATGTGTATATATATATGGTGTAGTTTCAGTAAATAACATGTTGAAGTGTCATAATTCTATACACTTTTTCTATCATGCTTCACTAAGGAAATTGAAGAGGTAGGACAACTTAATTATTTAACATTAATGCATTCTAATTCTATTTTCCTGTTAAATAATGGGAGAACATCATTGCAGATTTCGAGCTCTCTTATGCAGTTATTTTGTTTGGCTTCCTCATTAGTCACTAACCACATGCTGCTTTATTCTTTCTGCCCTTAAATATATTTTGCATATAATGTGAAATTTTTCATAACTTGGCTTTTTCTTAAAAAAAAAAAGGCCATTTTTCCTTGGAAAACTTATTGTCACTCTTGTGACCACATTGTTGCTGGTTGTCTTTCTTGATGTCACCCTTCCATCAACAACTCAACCGAGCTAGAACTCCCTGTCAAAAGTACTTCCTGAGTATTGGAAGTAGCAAGAAATACTCAATGGTCTTTTCTCAATCCTAATATTAAAATAATTAAATAAGATGTTCCTGAAGAATTTTATTTTTCCAACTTTATTGGATGATTAGGGAAGGTTGTTAGTAAACCCACAATTTGAATGTTGCTGTCATTGAAATATGTTCAAATTGTTACTTTGAAATTGTTATTTTTAAGACTTTGCCTTAAGTACAACAAAAAAACAAATAGGTCCTCTTCAGCTCTCAAATGACTGTCACTAATACACTAAAAACCCTAAAAGTTCAGACACTGATAGACTGAATGAACAACACAAAGTCTTACCGCTTCATGTCTTTCCTTTGCCAGTGGGAGACAAAAGTTCAGCAAGGGGAAAAAGACTTTGAACAGATCTCCAGAACCATTCGCAAGGAAGTGGGAAGATTTGAGGCACGTATAATTTTGTCCAAGTAAATTACAGTTGTACTTTAGATAATGTTGAAATTTCAAGTCAAATTGGTTAAGAGGTTAATATGCCATAATTTGTTCATTAACAGAAGGAACGAGTGAAAGACTTTAAAACTGTTATTATCGAATACTTAGAGTCATTGGTGCAAACACAACAGCAGGTAAGATAAATTTTAAGTCTTGTACAAGTTACCATTTAATACATTTCATAATAAGTTTAAAATTAAAGACAGGCTTCAAGTATAGCACTTTCTAAAACATAACTACTTCTAGTGTGTACTGTATTGGAGAGTAATGTACTGATTGCAGTTCCTCAGCTTTTGCTGTGCTCCCTTGCACAGCCCTAATTCCAGGAAGCAAGACAGAAGTTTCGTTAGGGATAAGGGCAAGTGGAGGCCCTTGTCACCTTCTGAAACTGAAGTAACACTTTCCATTTATTGGTTGGATAAATCGTAATGAATATGTGCTTAGAAGCACTGAAGAGACTTGAATACTTAAATGTTTTTTGACCTTTTAGAGAGTATAAAATGTTACTGAATATTGCAAAGCAGTACAAGGGTTTCAAATGCCTCAGAAGAAGACCTTATTCCCAAAGGAATGTCTAGAGTCTTTCTTTTGTTCCTTCAGAAATATAACCCTCTGAGTGCGTTTAATTAAAAATAAACAAAAAAGCTGTACACTTAGAGATAAGAATAGCAAACTGACCTTGCAAGCAAATTCTGTATAACTGTTCTCAGTAGCATTGTGTTCACTGGGTGGTATCAGCTCTGCTTCTAAGAGCACGTTTCTATATTTATTGTATTTTTTTCTTGCATTATGTAATAATGTGAATGGGTCATACAAAGGAACTTTTTCACAGAGAGAGTTATTAAGCATTGGAGGAGGCTGCCCAGTGAAGTGGTGGAGTCACCATCCCTAGAGATATCCAAAAGACACATAGATGAAGTACTGAGAGATACAGTTTAGTGATGGGCTTGGCAGTGTGAAGTGACTGGTTGGACTCAATGATCTTAAAAGGTCTTCTCCAACCATGATGATTCTGTGATTCTATGAAAGAACCTGTGTTCTTACCTTCTCCAGTGGAGACAAGTTTACCACAAGAGGATAAAAGTATGTGTGTTTTCTGACATTTCGTACTTAGTAATGAGTGTTTTTCCATTCTCTTCAAGCTAATAAAATACTGGGAGGCATTCCTGCCTGAAGCCAAAGCCATCGCCTAAAAGAATATTCCAAATAGGAAGACAATGGGGATGTTTGTTCTGGATAAAACTAAATTCCACAGTGAAATCACTTTAAATCATCCAAATAAACCACTATATATTTTATGAATTAACATGTGGCTTTTTTTATATACTACAGCATTTTATTAACAAGCTGCATGTCCTGACCTTCTTTGAAGTGGACTGTGGCATGATGTTCTGCAGTACATTGCTGAATTGAACACTATTGTGTCTTAATACTTGCACTAAAACGTGCACTGCAAGGCTAGAAAGCTGATATTTTTGTTCTTTACAAAACAATGTTCTGTAGTGGGTTTACCTATCTTTATGAAACAGATTTAATTGCATTGATTAATGTTCACTTAAACATTCCTGTACAAAATCATGTTTTTGTGATTACAATAATAAAGGGATGTACCTGGTGAAATATTACTCTGGCTTTGTGTCTGTTGTTCTTTGAAGTAGCATTTGGTACAAATTGGGATTATATCAAAGGCAGAACACTGGTTAGTAAAGAATGCTGGAGATGGTATTGAAGATGCACAGACAATGTTTGTGGTAGACGTTTCTTTCAAATCCTGAATCTCTTTGTTACAAGTATTCTTTTTCACCTGAAGTTACTACTGCCTTGGTAAACTATAACGTGTTCATACTCACAGGGTCAAAAGACTGATGCTTGGGCAACAGATGTGCATGAACTAAAATCTCTTCCAAGTGTTGTACAAACTTCTGAAGTGTTAAGATCCTCCTGCAAGGTCAAATACTGATGTTCTACACCAGAATGATAAATGTTATCAATTATCTTCAGTCATTTCAGGATACAACAAGAAGAACAGTGTTGTAATAATTCTGGTAATCGGGGAGGAAGAAAAGTAGGTAGGTAGATGAGTGTGAGCTAATTGTAAGGGCTAGCATTTTACCTGGATTTTCTTGCATAGAAAATATGTTTTCAGAGACAGGTTTTATCTTCTTGTTGTTAGTGGCTAAACATTGTTTCTGAAATACACAATATAACATAAGACATGCTGTCATTATGACATACTGAGCTTGTCAATGGCATACGTTAATGTGAATGGAAGGTATTAATATTAACACATTTTAGACAAATGCTAATCATGTAAAATACAGGAGAAGCTGTTGCTTTCAGCTAGTCATAAGACTGAAAGATAAGCCTGTAGATGTATATTGTTTGTGGTCAAGCATAAAGTAACATCTGATATGAAGAGAACATTCTGAACAGAACGGAAACTTAAATTCGGCTGGAAGATGATACTCTCGGAGTTATGCAATGAAATTAGAGTAAAAATTCTGGATGAGTGTCTCCTATTGTTTCACTATAGAGTTCTGTTGACTCATCATTTCTAGGAATTTTCAAGGAAACAATCTGGTTTTTAAAAAAGTAATTGATCAAGCATTTTTTTTAATGGTTAAATGTAAAAACCTTAAACTTTTCATACCCTGCACATCAGTGTTTGTTTAGCCATTTAGCTTTTGCACTGCTTTTTGAAAAGCTTAAGTATGCAATAGGTGTACAATGAATAAATTGATCTAGGCATATCACTCAGCTGAACTAAGCGTTATGATATACGTGACTTTGGCTTGCTCAGTGCTAATGAAAATTAACCACCAGTTCAACATTAAGCTTCATATTTGTTCCAGTGATTGTGAAAGTGGGTAACTCCAGAATACTCAGTTTGAACACGCAGTGATTCAAAATGAGTAGATGTAAACTTTTGTGATCTTTTCTTCTTTAAGTGTTTGGGGGAAGGAGGAGGGGGAGGGGTGTCATTTCTATCAGGATTACAAATCACTTGAATTATGGATCAGCTTTCTCTCTGTAATGAGAGAAAAAGGAATAGCTCTTACATTCGTCTTGTAGCAGGGATTAATGGGACTTTATCTATACTAGACGACTGAAAAAGACAGTGAGTTGTGTAGGGTGTTTTTCTTAAAACCAGAAGCCAGTTAGAGAACAAAAGGATAATAGCATTTCTGAAGTTCAGTGTCACAGAGCACTGCTAATCAAAAAAAAAAAAAAAAAAATAGTCTTTAATTTTACATCAAAAGGGTAATTTGAGCAGAAGA
>WBNH01008808.1:0-19367 GCA_013401255.1 Urocolius indicus | reverse complement strand
GGTGCCGCCTGCGGGGCCCGCGGCGCGAGGCCGTGCCGTGCCCTGCGCCGCGCTGCCCTGGCGCCCCCGGCGCAAGAAGGGCGGCCCCGGCCCGCGGGCATCTCCTGCCCCACGCGAGCTTCGTGCTGTGCAGCCGTAGCGACCGCGACTAACGCGGCGTGGCCGGCGGCTGGGGAAAGGCAGTGCTCGCGGGGAGAGGCGCGTCCGGGCCGGAGCTCGCCAGCGCAGAGCCAAACGTGATGAGGGGATTGGCGCGTCTCTTGCGTGAGGAAAGGCTGAACGAGCTGAGTCTGTTCAGGCTGGAGAGGAGAAAGGTCAGGGCGATCTCGTGACAGTATACAAGTAATCCGAATGGACGGAACGAGGCAGAGGAAGCGTGACCCTTCTTGTTGGTGTCCGGTGACAGGGCAAGTGGCAACGGGCACACATCAAAATACAGTGAATACCATTTAAACATAACACACACACACAAAAATGTTACCGTGGGAGTAGTCAGTCACCGGCACAGGTTGTCCTGAGGACTGTGAACGTTCTCAAAACCCAACTGGCCGTGGTCCTGGGCAGCCAGCTATAGCTATCCCTGCTTGAGCAGAGGAGTTACTCTGCATAATTTTCGTAGGTCCTTTTTGACACCATTGGTTTCTCATCCCAAGGAGCTGCTGGATTTTAACATCATCCCGGGTGAAGACAAGAGATGGTGTGGACCAAAGCTCAAGGCATTTGCCTGAAGGTGGATATTCAAAACTACCTTCTTGTAATAAATCTTTTCGTTCAGTAGTTCTGAACTGTTTAGAAATACCAGGAAAATTGCCAAATTGATTGATGCACATGGATGCAGCTGCACAAAGCAAATGCATCTGTCTTGTGCTAATGCTCTACATTCTTTAGTTCTCTGTAGTGGCAAATGTTTACAAGCCATGTAAAACACTTCAGATGCAACAATGCGGGAGTGTAACAGCATTAATATTTCTGTTTCTGACTTCAGCTTAAGTGTAAGTAGTCCACTACAACATGTCTGCATGATTTGTAGGAGTGAAACAGTCTTTAGGACATCTGACTGAGTGTAATTATGGTAGCACAGNGGCGCCGGCACCTCCGCCAGCGCCGTCCCGCGACCTACGGCCCCGCCCCGTGCGCGTCACGTGCGCGGCGTCACGTGCCGCCTGCAGATGGCTGCGGCGGCGCCGCCGGCCGTGAGCCCGCGGCCCTGAGGGGGAGCAGCGACCCCCGCGCCGTGCGGGTCGCCATGGAGGTGTACATCCCCTCCTTCCGCTACGAGGAGAGCGAGCTGGAGCGGGGCTACACGGTGAGGGGCGGCGGGGCGGGAGACGCCCGCGCCTCGGGGCGGTGATGTGTCGGCGGCGNCAGGCTGGAGAGGAGAAAGGTCAGGGCGATCTCGTGACAGTATACAAGTAATCCGAATGGACGGAACGAGGCAGAGGAAGCGTGACCCTTCTTGTTGGTGTCCGGTGACAGGGCAAGTGGCAACGGGCACACATCAAAATACAGTGAATACCATTTAAACATAACACACACACACAAAAATGTTACCGTGGGAGTAGTCAGTCACCGGCACAGGTTGTCCTGAGGACTGTGAAGGTTCTCAAAACCCAACTGGCCGTGGTCCTGGGCAGCCAGCTATAGCTATCCCTGCTTGAGCAGAGGAGTTACTCTGCATAATTTTCGTAGGTCCTTTTTGACACCATTGGTTTCTCATCCCAAGGAGCTGCTGGATTTTAACATCATCCCGGGTGAAGACAAGAGATGGTGTGGACCAAAGCTCAAGGCATTTGCCTGAAGGTGGATATTCAAAACTACCTTCTTGTAATAAATCTTTTCGTTCAGTAGTTCTGAACTGTTTAGAAATACCAGGAAAATTGCCAAATTGATTGATGCACATGGATGCAGCTGCACAAAGCAAATGCATCTGTCTTGTGCTAATGCTCTACATTCTTTAGTTCTCTGTAGTGGCAAATGTTTACAAGCCATGTAAAACACTTCAGATGCAACAATGCGGGAGTGTAACAGCATTAATATTTCTGTTTCTGACTTCAGCTTAAGTGTAAGTAGTCCACTACAACATGTCTGCATGATTTGTAGGAGTGAAACAGTCTTTAGGACATCTGACTGAGTGTAATTATGGTAGCACAGACTGATCCCAGTGTGTCCTAGTTGGCCATGTTAGTTGAAGTGACAGAATGATTTCTAAGACATGCATGTCACACAAATAGGATTTTTTTATAGCTGTATAGTTTTAGAATTTGGTTTTGATGTTTTTTTAGTAGTATTGGCAGTGAATCTTGTTGTCTTGAGGGTTCAATTTTTAAAATTTTATAAATGTGAAGCTCTGTAAGCTTCAAAGAAATCAGAAATTAAATTCTTGTCTTTTCAGAAGTCTTTCAAGAAAACATTTGATTATTATGGCACTGTTCCTCTCCGGTCACTAGCGTGAATCAAACTCATGTATCTGAAACTTCCTGTAGCTCACTAGAGTTTGGTGGTTGTTCCTACATGATTACTTTGTTTCATCAATGAGATAAGGGAGGTTCTATACCACATCCCATACCAAAGTTATCATGCGTTATGCTATTGGATGCAGTAGTTCAAGAATTTCCCATGAAACTGTTCTACAAGTCATAACTAAAGTTCCTATGGGTCAGACATGCTTGTGGGAGAGGATATGGAAGTCTGTTGTAATAATAATGTGGTATTTCCTTTATGTTTTAAAAATTATATGGATTATGCATGAGCAAGGCTTATTCTAAGGTAATTGTCTGTTACATTGCTATATGATTTGTCTAAGTGTTTTTCTAAGCATAGAAATTTATGGCAAATGCAACTGGGTACATTATAAACCCTCCCTCCAGCAAAATGGGGTTAATGAGGGCATTACAGTGTTGTGTACTAGCTAGGAAGATAGTGTGGAGGACAGGGATATCTAGCTAAGAAAAATCAGAAATGTAGGAATTATTTTGCATTTAGCAAAAAGGTGTTTTAACTTGGAGCTTGTGTATGTTTCTCCAGGTGACAGCAGCTCTCATTCTTTTGGACTTCATTATGTGGGGATTGACAGTCAGAAGCTCTGGGTTTGGTGGATACTGCTATAGAATAGGGGTGTTGCAAAGTATTGAAGGCTTTGTGATTAAGAAGATCTTTCACCAGTTCTGTAATACCTGAATCTGATGAATTAGAAAAGCTGAGATAAACGAAGGAAGTACACTGTAAAGTATTGCATTTCTTTGAAATGTAGCCTTCAAATTAACACGCATGGGTGTAGTCCTGGGCTGCCGCAGTATCTCTGAGTGAAGTTTTTTTTTCTGTGAAATTGTATAGGTAACTTCATTTTGGTTATTTTGCTTCATCAGGCTAATGTGTAGCATTAACATTTAGTACAGTGTGGCGATAAAGGTCAAAGATGGTGTACTCTCCCTGATGAGCACTACTGGCAAACTGATAACAACAGTAAAGAAGAAAGATTAACAACTTTTTTTGCTACAGTCTTTGCTGGCAACCTCTCTTCCCACACTTCTCAAGTGGGTGGACTACAAGACAGGAACTGGGGCAGAAAAGCTCCTCTCACTGTAATAGATCTGGTTCATGACCACCTGAGGAACCTGAACATACATAAATCTATGAGATGCATCAGAGAATCCTGACAGTTGGCTGATGTAGCTGCCAAGCCACTCTCCATGATATATGAAAAGTCATGGCAGTCAGGTGGAGTCTCTGGTGACTGGAAAAGGGGAAACTTTGTACTCTTTCAGAAAAAAAAAGTAAAAAGGAGGACTCTGGAAACTAATGGCTTGTCAGCCTCGCTTCTGTGTTTGGGAAGATGATGGAACAGATCCTCCTAGAAAATATGCTAAGGCACATGGAGGAGAGGGAGGTGGTTCTAGACAATCAGCATGGCTTTACCAGTACAAGACTTGCCTGACTCAACCCAGTGGCCTTCAGTGCTGAAATGACTACATCCTTGGACAAAGGAAGAGTTAAGGATGTTGTCTACTCGAACTTCTGTAAGGCCTTTTATGCAGTCTCCCACAAGATCCTTCTCTCTAAATTGGAGAGATGTGGATTTGATGGATGGACTGTTCAATGGATGAGGAGTTGGCTGGATGTTCAAATTCAGAGGGTACTGAACAAAGGCTCAATGTCCAGGTGGAGATCAGTGATGTCTGGTGTCCCTTATGGGTCTGTATTCTGAGCAGTACTGTTCAGTATCTTCATCAGTGACACAGACAGTGGGAGTGAGTGCACCCTCAGCAAGTTTGCAAATGACACCAAGCTGAGTGATGTGGTTGACATTCCTGAGGGATGGGATGCCAGCCATTGGAGAAGCTTAAGAAGCAGACACATGAGAACCTCATGAGGTTCAACAAGGCCTAGTGTAAGGTCCTGCATCTGGTTTGAGGCAACCTCTGGTGTCAATAGAGCTGTGGGCTGAAGAGGTTGAGAGCTGCCCTGTGGAGAAGGACGTGGGGATGATGAAACACGAGATGGCAGTGTGCTCTCACAGTCCAGAAATCCAACCATATCCAGGGCTACACCAAAAGAAACTTGGCCAGCAAGCTGAGTGATTGTGCTCCACTCTGGTGAGATTGTACCGGCTTTACTTCATCCAGCTCTGGACTCCTCAACACAGGAAGAACATGGACTTGTTGCAGCAAGTCCAAGGGAGTGACATCTGCTATGAGGAAAGACTGAATTTGCCAGCCTGGAGAAGAGAAGGCTCTGGGAAGACTTGACTGTGACCTTTCAATATGTAAAAGGGGCTTATAAGAAATATGGAGAGAGATTCTTTTATCAGGGCTTATAAGTGACAGGACAAGGGTCACCAGCTTTAAACTAAAAGAGGGTAAATTTAGATTGGATGTAAGAATTTGTTGTAATGAGGATGATGTAGCACTGGCACAAGTGGCTCAGATTGATGGTTGATCCCCTATCCCTGGAAACATTCAAGGTCAAGAATGGACAGGACTCGGAGCAACCTGACCTAATGAAAAAAGTCCCTGCTTAGTGCAGGGGTGGTTGTACTAGATTATTTTTAAGGGTCTCTTCCAACTCAAAGTATTCTATGATTCTGTGATCACAGGAGCACAACTGTACACAGCTGATCTTTTACTGTTCTCTTTCCCACAAGTGCTATATGGCTGAGAATTAAAATGTTTTCTTGGAGTAGCTCACACAAGAAACTATCAGAGGTGATGTGATTAATCACAGAAAAGGATAATACAGCTTGGGGCAAATAGAAGATTGCCCTTTCTTTGCTAGAAACAGTGATGATGGTAACTTCTTGCATGAAATGAGAGACTGGAAAGAGACTCCTTCCATAGCTACCAAAACACACTTCCCTGACATCTCTGGGTTTATGTTTCCTTATCTTTGCCCAAACAGAATCCAGTTGCCTATGGATTCATCCTGCTATTGCACATTGTCTCTGCCTGAAAAGGAAAGACACAAAAAGAATGTTTGTCCCTTTCTTTAAAGAAGCTCATTACCAATTCACTCATTTGTTTACAGCTTACTTTCTCCTGGAGCCTGTTGATTCAGGTGATTTTCTTTTTTTCTTTGGTACAGCTAGACAGCGCTGTGAAACAAATGGGCGGAGATCCATCAGCCACCAGCTAGCTGTAGAAGCAGGAAGCAGTTCTGGAGAGAGGATGAAAGTGACTTGCAATAAAAGCTGGAAGTTTTTCCGGAGCGTCAGAGGGAAAACTACAGAGAACTTAGGAAAGAGTTGGATCTTGACCAGTGAAAGTTTCAGGTTTAGGGAAAGGTTTAGAAAAAGAATAGAAAGAAAAATGAGGGAAAAGTCTATAATACAACTGTTAAGATACTGCTCTGCCATCAAAGTAAATGGAAAACATGCTTCTTTCAGTCTTTCTTTCAGGAGCTCATCTTTAATAAAACACTCTTCCTCTGCTATAAAACCTTAAAAGCTTTTTTCGCATCACCATGCCCCACTCTCTCACCAAGAAAACCCAAACAGAAGAACCAGAGTAAACTTGCACTTGTTTCAGTTCTGTTTTGAGGTGCACGTAAAACAATGAAACACAGAATAAGGAAAATGTTTGTTTTCCTTGTGGACAATTGGATGTCATTGTCAGTTTAAATTGATGACACTAGCTTCCAAACTATTGAGCCTGTGCTAATAAATGCAACAGTTGTTCATAATTTGGTGTTGAATGACCTTTAAATGTAGACACTTACTAAGGATGTCTCCAGGGAACAATTCAACTTCGAAATGACACCCATGTGTTCTTGTTATCATTTAAATATGCTCCCTTTGTCAATAACAGAATAACAAATACTAGTTAGATTTCTAATGTTGATTCAGGTGCTAGGAAACTTACTGAATAAATTAGTGTATGTTTGATTTCTATTGACCAAAACAATTTTACAGTGGTATGTTGCAGGTCAAGGTGACATACATTTAAATGTGTTGTAAAGCAGAGGCCATATTTAACTGGCATATGTGCTTACTACATTTTTAATTAACACCTCCAGTACTGCTCCCCAAATTGCATCTGGAATTGCTTATGATGTGGAAGTAAGATATGACATGTACAGTCCTGAACTACTGTGCATTTTTTAAAAATCTGCAGAATTTACCTCCCTAGAAGAAACAGTTTAGTTACAAGGCTATACTCATCAGAGTCAAAAGAGGAAGCTATTAGATGTTCTCCCATATGAAAACTAAGTGTAAGCCACAATAGCAAGTGATAAATGTGAAAGATAAAGGAGGAATATGTATAAGTACTGCAATGTTAAACCATGGAGGAAGCAATTATGTGAATGAGTTTTTGTAAAAGCCCCTTGAAGTATGAATATTCTAGCACCTTTCACCAGGTCTCTAGACTGTGAACTTCATATCTTTAAAAAGTTTGAACAGGCTCTGTGTGCCTTGAGAATGAAATCTGCCAGTAGAAGACTTCTTGCTTACCAGTCTGGCTTCTACAAGCTTACCACATTTTACTTTGTGTCGCTAGTCGTGTTGAAATCAGTGACAGACCAGTTACTCCAAGATCAAGGAAGTTTAAAAGAAATATTAGATCTGTTAGGTCAATTAGATTTTTCTGTTGTCTTAGTGTCCTCGCAGAGATTTTAAAAATATCCTGATAACTCCAGGAGGGAGTAAAAGTGGGTCAATACAGATAGTTATCTCTTCTGTATGGGAAAATGAAGAGGATAGAGGTAATCTGACAGATGCCAAAAATTCTGTGTCATCCAAAAAAAAAAAATAAAATTGACCATTGTTTTTTTCAGTTCCTGATAGGCCAAAGACTGCTGGTATTGAAAATTCTTGCTTTTTAGTTTGTGCATTTGTCAACAGTGATAATTATGTTTCTTTCCTCCAGTCAGTTTTCCTCTTGATAGAATTTAAGTCAATTATATGAAACTAAAGACTTTGCATGCAGCAGGAACTTAAAAGATTATAAAGTAAGACACAAGAATTTCATGCAGGCATGCTAAGGCAGAAACTTGAAAAAGGTAAAACCAAAGTGAAAAACTGAATGAATGAATGTATACATAACAGTTATTTAAAGCTGTTTCTCTTTTTTTTGGTGTTTAATCTGCTTTGAAATATAGACAGATTAGACAGAAACATATAGCTCCAGTGATCTCTAATTGTTATGCAATTCCTCAACCTCTGCTGATTCACAGTGGTGAAATCCTAGTGGAAAGGGCCATGTAATATTTACGTGAGCAAGAAATCACTTTTGATATATTCCTGAGGGGTAGGGTCAGCAGTAGGATGAAGAAGCAGAATCATGATTGCCTGTATCAATTTAGCATCTGAAAGAGCAAAAGCTAACACGTTCTGTCAGTAAACCATAACTGCAAAACATCTATTGCCCAATTCTATCCCAGGATCTACCGATTTGTGGGTTTGATAAGGAAGTTACAGTTTCACAACGACAGGGGGTAGCAGAGCATTCAAACGTGGATCACAATAAAGATGTATTTGAATTCTGTTGAACCTTTGATAGTAGTGGCAAAACTTTGTTAATAACATAGTACATCTAGTGAAATTATTTCGTCAGGGGATTCATGCCTAAGTGCCTCTCATGGCTTTTTCTATCTGTATAGCATCAAATCACAATACTTGTAAAACCTTGCCAACAAACATAGTGTTAAGCATATCATATGTACATTCTTTACTTCCCAGGAGTGAGACCACAGCAGTCTTTAAAATGCAACATGAGGGAATATATAATAAATCTTTCCCTTTTTTATTACTGTAATGTACATTTTAATTAGTCTTTGAACTTTTTACTGCCTGATATAATTCTTTACAGGTTTAATTGATAGTCATAATTGTAGTGGCATTTATGTAGTTTATTTCAGTTTATGATACTGATTCTGTGTTAGGTTACTAGTGAGTGCTGAGGAAGTTGAAGATGTGTTTTTCGTCTGCAGCAGTTATTACAGGAGCATTTTTAGAAAGCTGTCTTTTTAGTAATAAGTATTTATTTTTTTTAATAACTGGAAATTTTAAATGAAAATTCTTCAAACCATTGCTGTTCAAAATTACTCCTTGGAAAGTACCACTTACAGATTTTGATTTTTGCAACGTTTGTGAAAAACATTGTCTGTGCTGCTAATTTACATGACTACATTCTTCTTGGCCTTGGCTTATGTCTCTTTTTAAAAGTTCCTTCATGAATTTTTTTATATTGAGGAATTTTAAAGGATTTTTTGTGTGGCAGCTGAGTATATGTAAATTTTAGTGGTTCTTGTAATTATTATATTTGAATTAGCAAGAACTAGAAAATAAATCAATGGGACTTTATACTGCAGCTTAGTGACCAAATTGTCTCTATTACTCAATAGGCCACTGAGGACAAAGATTAGTTAATTGACTCAGCTCTGCCAAGGTCTTCACCCTGGCAGTGAAGAGAACATAAAGGAGATAAGCTTGCATGGCAGAGCACCTGATGGTAGAATTTCAGTGCTACATGTGAGTACAGTGTAAATACTTACGTTAGGTATACACCATGGAAGTGTGCTAGTGGAGGCACTCCAGCTACTGCATATTGAAAACTCAACTTTCTGTGTCATGGAGAACGCTAAAATAGCATTTCATAGAGCATTGTGGAAGGGGATTTTGATGACAAAGGAAAAGTGTTGGTCATTCACTTTGAAAGTGGCAGTGTAATGAGAAACGAAAGGAGAAGTGGATCTAGTCTGTTAACAAACGAAAGAGATTTATTATGATAAAGATCTTGTAGCTGGAACATACTCTTATTTCTGGGAACAGGTTTTTTTTTAATTATTTCAACCTATGCATCATGTTCTAAACATTTTGATTTTGATAAAGAATAAACATTGTGTGCTTGCCATTGTGATTTTTTTTTTTTTTAAATAAAGCATTTGGGCCATAACAGTAATGCTTGGATAGTTGTACACATTAAATAAGAGAGGACAGAAGGAGCATACCATGAAAAAGGAGCACCATCTCCATTCCAGGGTCTAAACAAAATATGTTTCCTCTCATTCCAATTCTGCAGTGAGAGCTCCACCTCCTGTTCAAAACAACCTTCAGTTCTAAAAAAGTAGGGTATTTGAGATGGTTTTGGATGTTGAAGCTGCCACCAGTGTAGCTAGTGTAAGTAATTTATAAGAAATGCCAGCTTAACTTCCACTCCATCTTCTGGTTCTATATTATTTACTTGTATGTCACAATGTTTGTGGGTCCCAGTGAAGACCAGGGTCTCTAGGTGACAGCTGTCGACTGGTGTATATGGTATACAGAGTTTAAAAAATCACTCTTGGATGGTGTTATCTACATTTGGTAATTGTTACTTACTGATGAGAGGCTGTGAAAAGCAATTTCTAGCCGAAACAGTAGTATTATCGTCTGACAGCTTAATTCTGTAATGAAGCGAAAATCTTTTCTCCTAACTATTCTGCCTTGAAAACTCTTGAGATAAAATTTACCCATCTTCATTATTTTATTTTTTTATATTCTTTGTCTCCTCCTGGATTTGATTCACTTTTAAAAATGGATTTTCTTTTTATACTGGGGCAGAAGGTATTCATATGCTGCAGTATATTCAAATTAGAAAATAATGAGACCTAAAGCTTTCCTGTCAGCTTTTACATAAAGACAAACAAAGAATCTTAGTTATGTGGTAAAACAATCAGTTGTTCAGTAGCAAGTGTATATTGATTATAATGAACTGCTTTTATAAAAAGTGACCATATGTACTTCAGCTAACTGCCTTCTGGTCTTGTACAGGACTCTTTCTTTGCATATAGATTCCCTATTGTATTCTTTACTTAGTAATCAAACTCTTTCCAAGAATAGGACTCCTTCGTTATATATCTTCCTTGCAGTCAAGCTGTGATGGTAAAGTTCTTTGTTCTTTTGAGATGTGGAAACATGAGGAACATATCTTCAGTTCAGTCATAAACTAATGGACTAATAGATTTATAATAATGTCAGGGAATGTTACAAAAATATTTACTGTGCTTGAAAGCTCTGGAGAAATGGGTATTCAGGAAAAAAAAAGGAAACCAAATTGGGAGTTGAATGCTATGCCATTATAGAATCAGAAAATATATTAGCCTATTGCTTTTTCAATTTCTTCTAAATTTTAGGAAACAGTATGACGCACTATGATGTATGTTATGTGAACCTTCAAAACACTCAATTCTTAAAAGAGAACATCTAAAACCAACATTTTAATTAAAGTTCCATTCTCCCTCTGAAAGCCAAAGACTTAGCTTATCTTTTCATGTTGTAGCGAGGAAGCATGGAAAGTCAATAAATACTGAAAACATTTGTTTTTGGTATTGAATAGAAGATGTAAGACGCCTTTCCTTTTGCTTAGTGCTCAACATGTGGATTGGTAGGAGTACAATCTGCACTACTTCCTCTGCATAATTTAAAAATTGCAGTTAAACATGGAGATTCAAAAGCTACAGTAGATTCTAAAGTATGAATGCCCTTCTCCCCCTCCCCCCACCTCATTTCTCCTCCATATCAAAATCTGGGCCTTTGGTAGTTTTGGAATTACCTTCCTTTAGCAAAATTTATGGCAAAACTTGGAAGTCTGTCCTGAATTAGAGACAAAGTAGGAGAAAGTAAGTTCAGCATCTGCAGCTAAGAATTCCTTTTGACTTATCTTTTCACCTTTTGGTGCCTACTTGCTACTCTCTAATACCTATCTGGAAGGTAAACGTAAGGAGAATACATTAATGGGAATCAGAAGCAGTTTTAAGGTACTACATAGAATCATAGAATGGTAGGGTTGGAAGGGACCTTTAGAGATCATCTAGTCCAACCCCCCTGCAGAAGCAGGTCAACCTAGATCAGGTCGCATGGGAACATGTCCAGGTGGGTCTTGTAGACCTCCAAGGAAGGAGACTCCACAACCCCTCTGGGCAGCTTGTGCCAGTGCTTCGCCACCCTCACAGTGAAGCAGTTTTTTTCTTGTATTTAAGTGAAACTTTCTGTGTTCCAGCTTCATGCCATTACCCCTTTTCCTGTTGCTAGCTACTGTAGAAAAAAGGGATGCCCAACTCCTGACACCCACCATTTAGACATTTGTAAACATTGGTATATTGTATACTTGGTAGAATAATTTTGCTAATATCTAATAGGAAAGCCCAATTTTTTGCCTAGACCATGAGAGAAAGGAAATTCTTCTGAAAGAAGAAATTGTTCTGTGAACTAAGAAAAGCTGACTAGAAGTTAGTTCTTTAAACTGTGAAAACCACTGCTCTCTTGCCTGCCCCTGCGCCCCTCCTCTTTTGTTTGTTTGTTTGTTCATTTGTCTGGATTTTTTTTTAAATGTGAATGTTATGAATGTCATTGTTCTTTTTAAATTCAGTAGCCAGGATAAAACAACTAAGGCAAAACTTTCATAACTGCCTAGGTGTTTAAATAATACATTTTGTAAGCAGATACAGAAAATGCAGTTACTTTAGTTTTCAAGTGTATTTGGTGTCTAAAAGAACTGGCAACATGCTTCATGCTCAAAACTGAATTTTCTACTGGCAACCTAAATGGTCAAAATTTGCCGATTTTAAAGAGGGTAAAGCCTGCTTAATCACAGATGTAACTATTATCCGTTACAGGCTAAGTTAATATCCATTTCTCAAATGAGTTTTTACAATAATGAGATAACTATCACACTCCTAAGTGAAAAGCTCGTGTACTTTTCTGTATGGTTATTGCCAACTTCTACTCTTGTAACAGGCTCCCAAAGTTGTTGTTGCTTATAAAAGTGGAAAATGGACCTGATAAAAATGTTTAGTCTGCAGAGCTGTATTTTATTTATCACATCAGGAAAGAACAATGTTTTGTTGCATCATGGTCAAAATAGAAGTGACCTTGCTTGTTTGTGAGTGCTCAAAGCTGAGAGATAAGAGGCAAAATAATAGAGTACAATAGAAAGAGTGCAATGTAATTATTTGTGGCTTGTCAAGTGAAGCCCTCTCAGGCCCCAAGTGATTCAAATCTGGGAACTCTGCACAATTCTGTACACTAACCATAGCCAGCATCAGAGAAATCTCACCCAGCTTCTCCGACAGTACTGAAATTGCATCAGTTTGTCATGCACTGAGCATGCCAGCTTCACACAATATCATTTGCTTGCAAATGGGCCTGGCCCCAACGCCCTGAGACACAGTCTTTGGTATCTGACTCTTGGCCTGCGATTTGTCATGTCTCTAGTGCTATCAGTGTAAAGTAATTTTAATAGATTCTGATGGTTTGCTTGTGGAAGGTAAAGAATGCACTACAGATTGTGTCAGGTAGCTTTCTATGGCATGTAACATGGTAGAGGCCCTCATGATGGTGATAACCAAACAAAGAGTATGAAGAAAAGAGAACCCGATTTTGAGTGGTATTTAACATTCCCCTTCTCAACACCCTGCTGTGGACATCCTTGCTAACAGTAGGTTCAAGAACTTACAGGCTCAGCAAAGCAGTTTTATTTGTGCTTAGGAGTTGTTTAGAGATGGAATGTAAAGACAAAAATCAGTGGCCTTGTTTCTCCCTGTTCAAAAAGAAATGTATGATTTGTGAGATTGTTAATTAATTTCAAGGGATTAAACTATATGTGTGTTTAACTTTGTCTTAATTATTTGGAGTTCTGATACGCTGGATTGGGTTTTTTCTTAGCAATTAAAAAAAAAAGGTCATATAATTTACATTGAAATATGTCTATATGTCTTGTATAAAAGTTTGTAAATATGATCTAGAACACAGATTCCTGAAGAATTTCAGAATAGATTTTAATTGAAATATTTGTTTGACAATTATTGAATTACTAAGTCTTTGTTTGGAATAGTTTTTTTGCATTATGAAGTAAGTATGTGGCATTTTTTTACTCTTCCTTTGACACCACTGAGATGAGATTATTTTGCAATTGACAACTCTGATCTTTGCATCATTTTTTTCAGCTGACTTTCTTAATTGATTACTACTTTGGTGTTGGAGCCTGCAGCATAGCTCTCCAGAATTCTGCTGACACCAATCGATTAATGTGAAGGTGTTAATGCTAGTGATTTCATCTAAGAAACATTCAAAACCGTGTCAGTAATCTCTTTTTTAAAACTGACACATCATTGAATCTTGTTATTTTGAACATGGTACTTTCAGTTAACAAGGATTACTCCAGAGAGCCAAAAAAGAAAAGAAATTTTAGGGAATCCTGTGGGAAGAACAGACTTTTGTTGCTTTGTTGTAGATGAGTGTAGCATACATGCACATGCTTAATATTTAACACACTGTTTTGGAATATGTTCTTATTAATATTTATGATACCTCTGAGGAATTTATAAAAATGCTTGAGCACAAACTATTTCTTTTTTGTTTTACCTAGGGACTTTCTGACAGCAGTGTAACTCTGAGCACCCCGCTAGCAAGTCTGTGCACGTCTGACTCACTCACTGTAGCTTCCACATTTTTTTAGCAGTTTTGTATAACTAAGCAAAATTTCACAATGAGACTTTTTTTTCCTCATTTTTCATTCTAAATACATTCAGAACAATACTGTTGTGTTATGCAGTTCCTCATAGAAATTATGGGTTAGGATCACCTTGCACTTTAGAAAGTTCAAGTTAGTTGAATCACCACTTGTGCTGTTAACAGAAATTTTATTTGTACTGAAGGCAATAAGCAGACATAAAACCCAACAAACTACCATGGTCAGTTCAATGTCTTATTCAGATAAGGGTATACATGCACACACATGTACTGGTACCCAGAAGCACATGCATGTGTCAATGGAAGGGTTTACTGGGTTTTTATTGCAGAGGGATCTGTTTGAGGTCCTGTATTAGATATTGATGTTTTAATGACCTGGATGACAGAGTAAGAGTGTCCTTATTTAAATTTGTTTTCAACACCAAGGTGGAAGCGACCGTGAACGCTAGAGAACGGTAGAATTAAAAATAATATTGGTGATTTGTAAAGGTTATTTAAGAAGGGAAAATGGGGTTGCTAATTCAATAGGAACTGGTGCTAATTGCTGTATTTATCAAAAGTAATCAGTAGTACAGAGTAGGATTCAACAGATTAGGAAAAAGGTGTACCTGAAAGGATCTGGGGCACCGCAAGATGGCTGTGTCACTGATGTCATGCTGTTGCAGAAACAGCAAATACGTAGAGTTTAAAAAAAAATGAATGTAAAGAGGAAATCAACGATGAGGAGTGTATCCTAAGCATGGAGTACCATGTCCAGTTTTAGGTTGTGCATTTTAGGAGACATGTGAGGGCATGGGAAGGAGTATTCACTGGAGAAGGCAGTATAGGAGAAATATGAGGCGTTACCACTGCTTTCTGTATCTCTGATGAGCATGAAGAACAAAATACACCAAGAGCTGCTCAGATCAAAAAGAAAACTCTGAAGAGGAACTTTGTAACAATAAAAAGGCTGCTGAAAAAAAGTAGGTGGCAGTCTGTGGATTGGAGATTCTGTGGTCCTGTGTCGTGCAATTTCTGTCCTATCCATCAGAAGTAAGAAAGACTAACTAAGAACTAATGGTGAGTAATAAAGATACTGCAGTACCATAACACTTTTCAGGAGTAGGGTATGAAAACTCTGTCCCTACAAGGCTTAGATATTTCTGTCAAAGAGTAGGAAGTAGTCTTGCCTGGAGGCATCGGGTTGAGCCAGGTAACTCCCAGAAGCACAGAGACAGAATAGACCTGAGGTACTGGTAGAAAATATCCAGAAAACCCATGTAAGCAACTTGTATGGTAGTTCCTGAATCCTGGTTGGATATCTCCCAGCAAAGTCTTCTTCAAGTTTGGTTGGTTTTTTTTGTTTTGTTTTGTTTTTTGTGAGCCTCCATCGACACTTGGCAAGCATCCTTTTCGTTATCTAAAATATTTTACCTATATCCATCCCCTAACTCTGTGGGTTTCTAAAACTCTTGAGAGTTCACACAGAGAGCTCTATTCTCTTCTCCTGGAAATTGTAGGAGCATCTCATAGCAGAGTAGTTGCTGTAACAGTCATGAGCTGCTCCATCTCTGTCTCTGCATCCAGGAGAAGAAACATCATTTGTTATTTGCTCAAGAGAGCCTCTGGAAATGTTTTCCTGTGAGGTAATAATTATTTTCTGCTCCCAGCTTTAAATTTTGAGATGAGCAGTATTTGAAGTAGACTTGTCACATCCTTTTTAAAGCACTGCTAATATTAAACAGTAAAGCATTTGTGTTCAGTTTGTATCTTGTTTAGTACTTCAGCATGGGACAATCCATATTTCTTTCCATAACTGTAAATGTACATAGCAACAAAAGAAGGTGTATCATATAAAGGATATCTCCCTCTATAAGGTTATCAAGAAACTGCAGACATCCACAGGTGGTCTTACCTCAATACAACTCTAACTTAGTGTATAATGTCTCCCATAAAATGAAACCTTTCTACATATTTAAATTGCAAAATGGGTAGCTTATTATGAGGTGGCTAAATTGGTGGTTTAGCTGTGAAGCAGAAAGCAGCACAAGGACAGGAGTCCTGGTCACAGCTTTCAGTTTCCAAGTCTAGCCCGCTATCCTCATCTGATTGTTAAAAAAAGGAGACAGGCACATTATACAGGAGAGGAAAGCTACGTAGGAGCTTCTTCCCAGACTTGACATCAGAAGAGCACACATGTGTGCCAGCTCAGTCCTGTCTCATCAGAAGACGTCTGAAGACATTGCAGGTTTGGAAAGCTCTTCAGGTTTACTAATAACAGAAATAACAAAGCAAAGACTTGTTTGTGACACTGCCAAGTATTTTTAGGATCTAGTTGAATAATTGTATATTTTTAAGAGCATTTGAGGATTCCTAGAGCAACCATTTTTGCCAAGGTACATAGCTTTATCTGCAGAACTTCCCATAGGTAGCACCTCATTTTGCATTTGGTTAATTAACTAGTCAAGCGCATATTTTTAACTTTATGGGATGAGCTGCTGCTTGTCAGTGTGGTCAGTGTGTGCTTCAGTGTTCAAAGATCAGTGTCATCTCCTTTTGCTGATGTTTCTTGCATGTTTGCTGGTAATGGTGACGCTATCTCTGCCCTGATGCAGGAGACATGATGTGATTGATGACTTTCAGCAAAGTTCTTGTGTGTTTGTTCGTATGTGCTTTCTGCTGGGCACTGACATGCTCCATTGTGTGCTTTGCCAGAATTCACAGACAGAGCAAGGCTGTACTCTACAGAGTGCTCTACAGAGCAAGTAGTGCTCTACTGCCTGCCACTCCTGTCTTCTCTTGCTCCTCATAGCAAAGACATCCATAGATAGTTTAGCTTAACATACATAATTAATTCATGTTTATGTGTAGCTTTTTGCCCTTAACACCAAGGAAGTGATAAAAGAATCTTTTGCAGCTCCTGCAAGAGTAGTACCTGAAAACAAAAGGCTTTGAGCAAAATGTTGGACATACTAGCAGTATGGTGACGTGCCTCTGTCCTAAACACTAAAATGTAAACCTCTTGTATGTCACTGGTGTCCTTATCATTAGCAGGATGATGAATGGTTTTAACCTGAAAGCTCAGTACATACACAGATTGCACAGTTGCTAGCAGGGGAAAGAAAATACAAGGTGCCTGAGAAGGAATTGAGTGTGGAAATTCCTAAGTCAGACAGATATGCTGGAGTCCCAGCATGGCTATGCACTGCTGCACAGAGATCAGGACTTTCAAATTAATACAGGTAAAAACCTGAAGTTTGATCAGAACACCCTACTGATCTAGTATTATATTTGGTACTGAAGCTGGTATGTCAGTGTCACAGAATCACAGAATCTTAAGGGTAAGGGACCTCAAAAGATCATCTAGTCTACCTCCCTCACCAGAGCAGGACCACCTACAGTAGGTCACACAGGAACTTGCCCAGGTGGGTTTTGAATGTCTCCAGAGAAGAAGTTTCAACAGCCCATCTGGGCAGCCCGTTCCAGTGCTCCATCACCCTCACAGTGAAGAAATTTTTCCTTATATTTCTTTGCAACCTCTTATGTTCCAGCTTGTACCTGTTGCATTTTGTCCTGTTACCGGACATGAGTGAGAACAGCCTGATTCCATCCTCCTGACACTCATCCTTTACATATTTCTAAATATTAATGAGGTCACCCCTCAGTCTCCTCCAAGTTGAAGAGCTCCAGCTCCCTCAGCTTTTTGTAATAAGGAATGCTCCACTCTATCATCTTTATGGCCCTGTGCAGAACTCTCTGCATCAGCTCCCTGTCCTTCTTGAACTGAGGGGCCCAGAACTGGACACAATATTCCAGGTGTGGTCTCACGAGGGCTAGAGGAGAGGGGGAGGAGAACCTCCCTCTATCTACTTCCCACAGGGCTACACTACTCCCTAAGAGTTCATTTCCCAACCTGTACTGGTACATGGGGTTAATCTTTCCCAGATGCAAGATGCACTTGCCTTTGTTGAGTTTCATTAGATTTCTTCCACTCAAGTCTCCAGCCTGAANCAACTCCCTGCCTTCTTCCCTTCAACCAGTTCACAATCCACCTCACTACCTGATAGCCCACACTTCCTCAGTTTTGCTGCCAGGATGCTATAGGAGATTGTGTCAAATGCTTTACTGAAATCAAGGTAAAGCACATCCACCTGGTTACTTCTTTATAAAAGGCTATCAGGTTGGTCAAATATGACTTCCCCTTTGGCAAAACCATGTTGACTGCTCGTAATGATCCTCTTGTCCTTTAAATGCCTGGAGACAGCACCCAGCATAAGTCGTTCAGTCACCTTTCCAGAGGATGGAGGAGAGGCTGGCTGGTTTGTAGTTACCCAACTCCTCCTTCTTGCCCTTTTTGAGGACTGAAGTGACATTTGCTTTCCTCCAGTCCTCAGGCACCTCTCCTGTTCTCCACAACTTACTGAAGATGTTGGAGAGTGGTTTAGCAATGACTTCCACCAGCTCCCTCAGCACCCATGGATGCATCCCATCAGAACCCATGGATTTATGCACATCCACATTGCTGAACTGATCCTTAACCCAGTCCTCACCAACCAAACAAACTCCTTTACCCTTCCTCTGGAGTCTGGGGCTCCTGAGGACAGTTTACAGCAGTATAGACAGAGGCAAAGGCAGCATTCAGTAACTCTGCCTTCTCTGTATCCTCTGTCACCAGGGCATCTGACTCATTCAACAGTGGGCCTATGTTGCCTCTAGTGTTAGTTTTGTCCACATTGTATTTTAAGAAGTCCTTTTTGTTGTCCTTGACCTCCCTTGCAGTACACAACTCTGAGTCATTATGTTACTTTCTAGAACGCCAGAGAGGGAATAGGGGTTTCTACCCTTAGTGTAAAGAGCTTGGAAATGTGGAAAGTCCACTTTCATAGACTCATAAAATGGTTTACATTGGAAGAGACCTTTAAAAATCTTTCACTAGATCAGATTGCTGATTAGATCTAACCTCACCTTTAGCACTTCCAGTGATGGAATATCCAAAACTTCTCTGGGCAACCTGTTCCAGTGCCTCACCATTAAAAAAAAAAAAAAACAAAAAAAAATTCCTTACGTCCAATCTATGTTTCCCCTCTTTTAAAAAGTTCAAAACTGTGTATTTGTGTTGTGTCACTTCAAGCTTTGGTAAACAATCTCTCATATAACCTCTCATATTGAAAGGCCACCTCCTCAGGTCTCCTCAGAGCCTTCCCTTCTCCAGGCTGACCAACTGTCTCAACCTTTATTCATAGCAGAGGTGTCTCCACTCTGATTATTTTTGTGGCCCTGCTCTAGACTCCATCCAGTCACATTGTTTCTTGTACTGCAGACTCCAGAGCTGGATGCAGTGCTGCAGGTATCATCTCACCAGAGTGATGCAGAGGGGAAGAATCACCTCCCTTGAACTGCCATCCATGCTGCTTTTGATATAGCTCAGGATATGGTTGGCTTTGTG
>WBNH01008807.1:52248-105845 GCA_013401255.1 Urocolius indicus | reverse complement strand
CATCTCTTGCTTTGGCCAGCTTTTGGGGAGTGCCACGGGAAGCCCCTCGGCTGCGGCCGCCTGACCCGGCCTCAGGGGCTGCACCCTGCATCCAGCAGCACACGCGGAACTGCGTCCAGGAACAGGCAGCAACGCGCCTGTTGACACAGAAGCTGGGGAGAGGAGCTGCATCTGTGCAAAGCAACCATCCAAGTGCTACTATCGGGACCGAATTTTCTCACTTCCAGGAGAGCTCTGGCTGTGACAGCCTGCAGACTTGGGCATCGCTCTCAAGCAGCTTCCTCGCCCAGCTCTCTGTATGTTGCAGATCCACTGAGCAGCCATGTCCCCTCCACCCCAGCAGCACGTCACCGAGCTCAGGGGGACAGAGGCAGCGGGAGCTGGGTGGGATAGGGGGCACACAGAGCGGAGAGAGGGAGGAGGGGGGGAATGCTTTGGGGAGACAATGAGGAGCGGGCAAGATGGAGAGAGGTGCTGGAGAGGCTGGTCAGGGAATCAGAGGCTCAGAGGGTGTGATGGACTGCTGAGCTGGAGACTCAGCTCTTGGGTATGGAAGGGGATGGTCAGGTGTGAGAGCTCTGGAGGCAGCTCGGTGGGCTCATCCTGCTCCATCCTGACTGCAGTGTAAAACCTTCCTCCCTTTCCTCTTGCTGCTGCTGCGCCTCTCACCTCACAATCTGTCCCTGCTCCCCTCCTCCAGCGCTGCAGGAGAGGCACAGGGGAGCACAGCCCTGCCTGGCATGCAGAGAGCCTGGTCTCAGCATATATATATATGCAGGATGTCAAGGTCTGTCAGAGAGGAGGGAGGGCTGAGTCCCTCTGGGCTAGAGCAAGGTTCAGTGGCTCTTCAGGATGCCTGCAAGCCTCCCTTCCCAGAGGGCTGGGCAGTGCATGAAGCTGTCTTGGAGCTCCTAGAGGAGAAGAGGGGTGAGATAAGAAAGTGCTGAAGTTGATTTCTGCAGCTCACCTGAAATAGCACAAAAGCAGCGGGGAAAGGGGAAGGTGTGTTTTGTCTGAGGTGAGAAATCTGTCCAATAGCAGCACGCTGGAGACAAGGGAAAGAAGTTGCCTGTCCTGTGTAGGGGATTGCGGCCAGGGAGTGGGGGGCGAGATACAGAATGGTCATTTAGAAAGGCAGGAAAGAATAGAGGCTTTGCCTGTTTAAGAGTAAACCCTGGGAGGAGTGTCTTCCCCCAGGGCTAGGGACCGGGTAAGAGTGAGGATCCCTGTGTGGCTGGGCAGCGGGAGCCACTCGCCCTTGGTGTCGTGCAGCGTGTAACACGGGTGTAACTGAACTGCCCATCTGCAGGAAAAGCTCTGGGAGCAGAAAACCTGCCAGGAACTTTCCAGAAACATGCAGATGTGACACTGTCGTTGCCCCAGCTGGGCTGAGTGGGGAGCTGAGCTGAGGGGTCACACTGCAGCCTGGCTGGGTGACCGCTGCCCTGGGCACAGAGAGAAGGGGCTGAAGGGGCCCAAGGTCCATCCCTGCTCTCTGTGAAAAAGCCATGTCTTGTGACTGGGAATGCTGAGCCACACGACTGATGTGTTCCCTCCACGGTGGGCTTTGGTGCCACGGCTCTGACCAAGGGGTGCCCAACCTTCTCCCTGTAACAGCAGATCCCCCAGGACAAGTTCAGCAGCTAACCCAGGTGGCAAAGCCTTTATTTCCAGCTTAAAGGGCTTTTGCAGCCAAGAGGATTTGATGTTTCTGTGAGTCTCTGGTTCCGTGGCACGTGGCACCGAGCTGCTCCCTGCTTGGTGTCCCGTGCTGGGTTTGAGGTGGGTACTGAGGGACCTTCACACAGTGTCCCCATCCTGCGCCTGCACGGGGGACAAGATGCAACCCAAGGGAAAGGAGGTTTCCAGAGGCTCAAGGAAACCACCCCCAAACCCTGACAAACCCCCTGGTGCTTCAGGGGTTGGGAGGGAACTCGTCACCGTCTGCCTCTCGCGGGGAGCAAGCGAGGAGGGGAGGGCTGGGCAGCGTTACCGGCGTGACTCCCTCTGTCTGCGCCCTGGAGATGAGTGTGTGTTTCTCATAATGGGGGAATACATGCAGGGAGAGAGAAAAGATGTTTTAAAAAAGAAAGAAGGAAAAGGGGGGAGGGGGGAACCGAATCGATATAGCAGAAGCATTAGGGCACTCAGGGGAGTGTTTTACTGGGGCCATTAATATACTTCTCAGGTGGTAAAAGCCACTTAGCCTTTAAAAATGATAATGAAATGTTAACTACCCAAAGCATTATTGCTGAGTCACGGAGAGCCAGGCAGCCCTTCAGCTCCTGCCTGACCCAGGGCTGCTGGTGGGGCCACAGCCAGCCCGGGGAGCACGGCCCGGCATCGGCACATGGCACACGGCAGTGCCCACGGCTGCTCCGGCACCAGGGCACTGCAGAGGGGGCACATTCCTGGTGCCATGGTCCCTCTCCTGCTGCTGTGCAGGCATTTGGGTGGGCAGAGGCAGCCAGGCAGGATCGGGCCCGTGGCCACGTGGCTGCCAAACTGCAGGGAGCTGGGGACTGCGAGGTGACCCCGTTTGCCAAAGCCCCTGTGCAGGGATGGTTTGGCTGTGGAGGATCCCACAGAAGCAGGGGGTAACCTGACTGTCCAGCTGCCGTGGTTCCAGCCCATGTGGCAATGCAGCCACTCACTCACTCACTCACTCACTCACTCACTCACTCACTCACCCACTCACCCTTTCCCTCCCCACAGCTCCCATGGGAATCGGAAAAGCAAAGCAAAGCTGGTGAGTTAAGGTAAGTACAGGTGTAATAACCAAACTAAATACAGTAACAGTAATAACAATAATGGTAGTAATGGAGAGAAACCAGCCCCAGGCACAGCCAAGTGCTGCCCAGGGCTGCTGCTCCCCACCCCAGCACTGATGCCCCCTCTGCCAGTCCCCCAGTGCCTGTACTGGGCATGAGCAGCCCTGGGGCTGCTTGGGCTCAGCTCTCCTGGCCACGCTCCCTCCCAGCTCCTTGTGCACACATTGGCCTCCCCCCAGCCCAGTCCAGCCCAGCCCAGGGGCTGGTGGCACAGGGTGAGGAGCAGGAACGGCCTCGGTGCTGTGCAGCCCCTGCTCAGCAAGAGCCAAACGTCCCTCTGGGTTCAGCCTCCAGCCTAAACCCCAAACACAGCCCTGCAGCAGCTGCTGGGGAGGGAATCAGCCCCATCCCAGTGCAGCCAGGATGTGACGTGTGAAGGGGTAAGACCCCCCACCCCCTCTTTGCTCCTGGGAGATGGCTCTAAGCAGCTGTGGAGACCTCATGCATTTCTATCCTGCATTTCACAGACCAGTGGTGGCTGCAGGCACCTGGCTCGTGGCACCCTGAAGCACTTCACCAGCATGAGGACCCAGACACTCTCATACTGGTGAGTGAGTGTGCTGAGCTTTGGAGGCACTGGGCACCCCCCAAATTACTGACCAGCTCTGAGAGCCATAAGGGTCAGATCCTAGCTGTGTTCTTGTCAACACTGGCTGCTTTTTTTTGTGCCCTGCAAGAGAGCAGGGATCCTCATTTCTCATCTTTTATGTATTCCTGACTCTTATTTGATTGTGAAGGGCCCAAGCAGTCCCCTGCAGTGTCACACGAGGAAATTCAACAGGCCTGCATGGTCCAGCGAGCTGCAGTGTGAGATGAAGGTCTTCTCCTAGGACGATTCAGTGCCCAAGCAGAAAATTAATTTCCTTCCATCCATCTGTATGTGACCCAAAGCCTTCCCTAGTCAGGGAGATTACCAGGGCTTTTTTTTCCCATGAATGTGGATTGAAAGTCAGAGGTAGCTGTTGAAGGATGCTGGAGGGGGACTGAGCACCTGGAGGGACTGGGAGCAGCTGGGCTGCTGGAGGCACAGCAGCACCCTCGCCCACAGCACCCATTGCAGGCACTGCCAAGAGACACGTTTCTGGGGAGCCTTTCTCACTTGGGCAGCTTTCACCTCTGTCTGGCAGCACCTGGAGCAGCCAAGTGCCTTTGTTTGCCCCTTGTAGCAGAAGCTGCTATGCGTGCATCAGGGCATGCTGCCTGTGGCACACAACTGACTACTGCAGGCTGCAAGGTAGAGTTAAGGATCTGATAAGGCTGTGGCTGGGACTCTTGCACGCCACCGAGCAGGTTGTGAGTGTCCACAGCCATTTCTGAAGGCCATCCTGCCTGGTACGAGGCTGCGTTGCCCCAGTGGCTTGTGGAGAAGGCTCCTGTGACCCAGCATCTTGTCTGGGAGCGTAGCCCTGACGTGAACCTGCCCGGAGCCATTCCAGCTGCAGGGTGCACCTTGTGCCCAGGGAAGGGCCTCTTCCCATCTCCCTTCTCCCTTCCCTGCCTCACTTCTATGCTTTGTCCTGGGGAAAGGATTAGCAGGAGGTGGCTCTGACCTCTGCCAGACCTGCAGGTCCTGCTGGGGCCCAAACTGGTGTGCAGGATGGAGGCAGGAGCATGCCCATCGAGCCTGTGCAGGAAGAAGATGTGCAGTTCTGCTTTCCTGCCCTAGAGCTGGGGGCTGCGTCCATGCTCCCAAACCAGAGAGCACTGGCTTTCCCTCGTGCTCTGTGCAGGCAATGCTGCAGAGAGTCTGCAGGGAGGGCACGTGAAGGGCACATGAGAGGACACGGGGGGCCTGTGCGTGTGCTGGGAGGAGCAGCTCCGTGTCCGCGGGGCACAGCGTGGCTGCAGCCGGCTGCTCCCTGGGCTCGGGCAGCTGGGGTTGGTGCCCCGCTCCCTGCCCCGTGCCCTGCTCCCTGCCCCGTGCCCTGCTCCCTGCCCCGTGCCCTGCCCCCAGGCAGCCCCGTGACGAGGAGCCAGGCAGCCGCCCGGCGCCGCCGCGCTCCATCCCCAGTGCCCGCTGTGAGGGAAATTGCCTGGGATCAGGTGGTGCCAGCCAATTTCTCTCGCAGCAGGGGCCGCAGGTAAAGCACCTCGCTGGAGAGGAGCTGCGCTGCTCTGAACTTTTCCCCGTTGCCCGCCTGAACTCGGGGAAGAGGAGAAGGGATATTGTGTGCGCTCAAGCAGAAGCTGGGGGGGGGGGGGATGCCAAGAGAGGAGAGGAGCAGATGGAAAAGACAGAGAAAGCTCGAGATGAGGAGAGAGCAGGAAGGAAGGAGCAGAGGAAGGATAAAGCAAGAGGGAGGTGAGAAAAGAGCTGGAGCTGGGATGCCACAAAGCAGTGGCCAAGGCGGCAAGAGAGCTGCATCTTCTCTTTCTTGTCCTACAAACCAGACACAGACGTGGCAGCAGCTAATCTTCCTGGCTTGCGAACAAAAGGATTCTTTCTATGCCAGTAATCCAAGAGCTGCCATGCCACGGCTCTCCCAGCTCATCTGCTGTGAATGCACTTCTGTGGCGTCCAACCGAACGGGTGAGCAAAATACAGACAGATGGCGATGGATTAGCTCTAACACTTCTCCTGTATCACAATGCGGGCGCTGCCGGCTCCTGCTCGGCCTCCTCTCAGGACACTTTGCGCCGCGGCTGCGCAGCCGCCCCCAGCTACGCGCCACGGGCCCGGCCCCGCAGCCAGCGCTCGGCACCCAACGTGCTCCCGGCGCGCTCGTTGGTTGTGTCTTGGAAAACACACCTTAGGGACAGGCTGTGGTGAGAGGGAAGGGGGAGCACACAGCCACCCCTCTGCCGAGATGGGGCTGCGTTGTCAGGCGGAATGGAGAAGGAGACTGGCTGTTCTCGGGGGTACCCAGTGATGGGACCAGGCACAAACTGGAACTCAGGAGGGTCCCTCTGAACGTCAGCAAACGCGTTTGTGCTGTGAGGGTGACTGAGCACTGGCACAGCTTGCCCAGGGAGGTCGTGGAGTCTTTATCCTTGAATGTACTCTAAAGCCACCTGGATGTGGTCCTGTAGGTGGCCCTGCCTGAGACTACTGGTTGTACCAGGTGACCTTCAGAGGGCTCTTCCAACCTCAGCCAGGTTTTACTTCTGTCATTGTGTGGCTGTGTCCTCTACAGTAGGGGTTTCCAGACAAGGAAAAGGAGAGCAAGGTGTTTGTACCCATCATCTGGAAGCAGGATGACTGGCTTCTGTCTTGGATGGGTATGTGGCTGACTGAGATGTGGCTCTGACAGAGACCACAGCACTAAGGTTTGGTGCAGGAAAAGCACATGCAGAAAGAGTGAGCGCATGGCTGAATGCACAGCAGGGTCCTGAGGCACCAGCAGTTCCTGCAGGATAATGGGAACAGCTGAGTTGAGCCAACAGTGATCAGCAAAGTGTGTGGCATCAGGTCACAGAGCTGGGTTGGATTAGAGCCTAAAAAAATTAGAGTCCGATTTTGATCTTGAATTTCAAGTCAGCTCCTCAACGCTCAGTCAGAAGAGTCAACTGTGAGGGTGAGTAAATCCAGGATTATGGTAGATTTGTGGCCAGCCATGAGCCCATCACGCGAGGCAGCCTTGGCAAAATGGCAGAGCTGTACACTTGCACCAACTCGAGTGCACATCCACTTCTTGAGTTGTGTAATAATCATGAGCTCGCCTCTACCAAACAGCTCCTTTTATGCCAGTTGCAGCTTTCATCCGTGGTTCCACACCACTTGCTAAAGCTTTCTCTGCATATTGTGACAGGATTCAGTTTGGTTATCAGCGGGAAAACCAAAATGAGGTCAAGCTTGAACTGGAGTCAGAATCCTGAGAGAGCCAGAGCTGGCTGTGCCCACGCTGGCCAGGAGCTCCACCACAGCACCGGTGGCCAGCCCGTTTTGCCACGCTGGGACAGTGCAGGCTGACATCTTTACACACTGAGCATCCCACTCATATGGGTATCTTTTCCCTCTGGCTGCCAAGCCCCAGAATTATACATCCCCAGGAGGGGAAACACGCTTCCATCAGCAGGAGAGTGTTTGGGAGGTTTGCCCTGAGCAGGGCCGGACACACGCTTGGAGACGCTGGGGAAGTGAACCACTAAACAACCTGCTACAGAGTGAACGCTTCCCCTCGTGAGATGGAAGGCTTGTTCCTGATGGCATGCGGGGCTCTGCCAAAGCCAGGCGGAGCGGGCAGCCTGGATTTTGACACTTCTTGTCTTCAGGGCGCTGGAGTTTTTTGCGACTCCTCCTCTGCATGTTTTCTTCTTCTCGTGCAAGGTGGAATTGGACAGACAGCCAAACAGCAGGCACTGAATGCGCGCTGATGACAGCCTGCCAGCGTGCTCTGGGCTCCTTCAGGATGCTAACAATAGACAAGCCATTATCACCCCTCCCATGCGCGGAGAGGGTCTTGCCAGGGGTGATTGCAATCACAGCCGCCAGCACAGCTTTCCCTCAGCAGCACACGTGGTTTGGCTACGTGGGAACCAGCAACTGCTCCTTTTACAACCTGACCTGCTCAGAGCCTGCCTTCAGCTGCTCTGACTCACCTCCCTGCTTCTGACAGCGTTGCGTCTCCCAGGATGATGCCCACCGTGCTGCGCTGCCGGGGGCTCCCGGGGACGCAGGGCGCCGCGGAAGCAGCGTGCCAGCCTTTGCCAGCTCAGCTCCGTTCCGCAGAGGCACTGCAGTCCCCTCGCATCCCCGCACAAAAGGCAGCTGCTGCAGATGGCCACCCCTGCAGACCGACCCCCGGCCCCGCCAGCGCAGGCCACAGCCCCGCGCGCAGCTCCGCTCCCCGCAGCCGCCCCGCCGCCGGCTCTGGGAACAGCCTCGAGGGGCTGCACGGCAGGGAAGGGAGAGACGAGGCCATCTGAGGCTGACGGGAGCGTGGGGAGGCTGGGCCGAGGTGGAAGCGGGAAGCGGCGGCCAGCGCGGGGTCATTTCGCCGTAAAGCTCCTCAGCCAGCGCTGCAGTTTGCATCTGGCTGCGTTTCGTTCCCTGTCAGTGTTCGTTAGCAGCTGCCCAGCGCCGAGCTGCCTGCTTGGCAATCATTAGGGCTCTTTCTCTGAAGGTCGTGGCAGCCCTGACACAGTAACTGGCCCTTGCTCGGAGCATCCCAGCGGCTGGACGCTGCACGCACCGGTGCAGTGCCCCTGCGAGAGGCTGCGGGAGCACACGGGCACTGGGGCAGGGCAGGCAGCACGTCTGGGGCTGCTGCGAGCTACTGTCACAGCAGATATCAGCACCTTTGCTGGCTTAAGCTGCAGGCAGCAAAGGGCTGGACAAAGGGAGGGACGATGGAATAGGGAACGAACCTGAAAGAGGGTGTTGTGTGTGAGCTTTTAGCCCTACTGACAGCTCAGGGCTCTTCGTTCACTCCCAGAGCTGCAGCCCCAGGACAGTGTTTTAGTGGGGGGTGGGTCACCATAACTCAGCCCTCAAGCCCATGGGCTTGGGCACTGGAGATGAACTCTCAGTGACTCGTGCGTCGCTGTTAGCCAGCCAAGGGAGCCCCAGGGCTTGCAGCAGCTTTGGAGAGACTCTGCAGAGCACGGGCTGTGCAAGTGGGGAGCTGCTGGCTCACGGCAGAGGAGCCTCCCGTTGGGTTTTGTGGCCAGGCTGGGGAGGCAGCAGATCAGCCTCCCACAGCACAGGAACACTCTGCTTCCAGCCTCTCTCTAACTGTGAGCACATAACCTCAGTGTCATGCGCTTCCAGGACTTGTCTGAGCTGCCTGGGGGCTCTGGTCAGCAAATGCAGGGCTGGGGAAACCGGGATAAGGTTTCTCTTGGTTCCTTTGATGCAGGAGCTTTGCTTGGCCTTTGCTGTCACACTGCAGTGCTTGGGAGGACTTCCATCACACGTGCTGGCAGAGCCTTTGGTCCCAGGAGCAGCCAGCAGCAGACACCTCTGTAGGACACGAACCCAGCCACAACTGCTGGATGGTTCCAGCTGTCCTTGAGAAGCACTCTGCTGCAACGTCTCCTCACTGGCTTTTGGCCACTGGCCTTGGCTCCTCCAGCCCTCTTTGCTGTGGATATTGCCTGTCTCCCAGAGGGCATCATATGGATTGCAGGTGGAGGGTGTCTGGTTGTCAGGGGACAGGAGTGAATCGGTGGCTCTCGTCCCTGCCAGTGTGCTTGAGAGCATGGACTGACGTTGCTCTTCAGGTCAGGATGCTGTTGCCATGGCCAAGCCCAGCCCCTAGTTTGTCAAGAATTCCCAGCACAGACAGAGGCCAGAATATGGCCTTTGTGTAACTGTAGTACAGCCAGGCTTTGTTACGCTGGAGTACCTTGCCTTTTAAAAATTTAAATAAAGGAATAAAGTGTAACCTGGAGCCATTTCCAGCTCCCAGGCACACACAGAGCTGCTCTGCTCCATCCAGCCCATGCATATTGAGACAGTTCCTCGTTAAACAGGCGAGAGGCACTCTGTCTGTGGAAAACTTGCATGAAGTTGGAGGGTGTTTACAGTGTCTCTGCAGAGGCTGCACGTGTTTGGTACCTCCGCAGAGTCTGCCTGTGTTTGGGTGTCCCTGCAGAGGCTGCATGTGTTTGGTGTCCCTGCAGAGGCTGCACGTGTTTGGTGTCCCTGCAGAGGCTGCATGTGTTTGGTGTCTCTGCAGAGGCTGCATGTGTTTGGTGTCCCTGCAGAGGATGCATGTGTTTGGTGTCTCTGCAGAGGATGCATGTGTTTGTGATCTCTGCAGAGGCTGCATGCTCTGTTGAGACAGGGACTGGCTGTATTTTGTGTTTTGTGCAGCACCAGGGAAGGCTGGAGTAGGAAATGCAACAGCTGCACTCCCTGGGGTACTGCGCAGCACATGCACAGCACCATACACTCTGTGGGATGACCTGGTGCTATGAGAACTGTGCAGGAAATCAGATGAAGAGTCAGGCGAGTGCTGGCTGCTCCTTCCAGCCTTGCTTTGACCACTGGTCAGTGCCAGAAGTTGAAGCTGGGAGCTCTGATCCATCACCAGCCCTCTTGTGCTGTCCAGACAGTCTGGTCCTGTTTCTTCCCACATATTTAAGCAGCACGTGGCCATGACCATTTCATGGTAGCACTGACTTAGAAAGGCTGTGTTTCAGCTCATGGAAGGAGGGAGGCAGCGCTCACCACAGTGGTTACAGGTCTTTGATTTCCATGGGCGTAGGATCAGTGTTTTAATAGCATTTCAAGGCACCATGGTACAACAGCTCTCCTTCCAGCACAGCCAGACGGGGGAACTGAGCTCTCCTCTGAATGTCTGCCCCTCAGTTTCTCTGCTGATAAGGCAGGAACTGAACCTTCCAGCGTTGTTTGAAGATAGCTGAGCCCCCTTTGTAATTTGACAGAGTGGATTAGAGTAACTTTTTTTTATTAAATTAGAGGCTTTCTCTGAAGCATCCTAAAAAAGAGCTGGTTTCATTAGCAGGCTGATGATTTATTACTGGTAATGACTGTTTACAAAACAGCCTGCAAAGGCCAGGAGGCTCCGCTCAGGTGACTGCGCCTTTCTAGCGGCAGCTCCAGCCCTCCTGAGCAACCTGCCTGCCCCAGGCTCAGCAAAAAAACAGCTGCTGATTGGAAGTGATTTGCAAGGAGAGTTTAAACAAACTAATCCATCTCTGTTGCAGCTGATGTAGCTCGGGAGGGGACTGATCTTAGCTGGAGGCTTCTGCAGTGTTTTCTGTGGGCTGCCCACATTTGCTCCTCTCTCAGGATGGTGCTGGCAAGGCGAGGATTGGTGCAATCCCACGTCACCTCTTTACAGTCTCTTCCTTTGAGTACCAACCGATCGATTGGTCTGCTGACTGGTGCCGTGTGTCACCAGCTCCAGCTCCAGCCAGAGCAGCCCTGTGCCTTTTTAGCATCCTCATCCTTGACTGGAGGCATTGAGTCCTTTGAGCTCAATGCAAGGAGCCCGGAGCAGTGTTGCCTCTTTACTCCACTCTTCTGGTGGAGGGGGTCTCTGCTAGGTTCACTTTGCCAACAATTCGCATGTGTTGAGCCTGATTAGCAAAAGGCTGCTGTGTGCTGGACTCGATTCTCAGGGCTCGGGGGCCGCTCTGCAGCCCACGGCAGCCGAAGGGTGAGGCGAGTGCTGCGCAGTGCTGAGCATCCCTCCCTTAAACAGCAGCCACAGAGCGGGGGCTGCTGAGCCTGCAGGTGTGGGAGAAAGGGCTGAGGAGCATGGGGTGGTGCTGTGGCCACAGCCAGGGAGGATTGATTGCCCTGCGCTGGAGTGGGGCCGGCTGAGCTCTGCTGCAGTGCCACAGGCTGCCGGCTCCAGCCGCTGCTGCCAGGGTGGACGTTTGGCTGAGGCTGGAGGTGCTTTTTTCTAAAGGAATCAGTCTGGGTTGTGTACACGGAGCTCTTTTAGGAGCAGCTTTCTATTCTCTTTGTTCTGTTTCTCTGGTAGCTTCTGTTTCAAAGACTCACTCAAAAAAAGTTGCACCTGGACAGCTTCTCTTGGCTTTGTGGGAGGAAAACGCCCTTCCCAGCCCTGCACACAAAGCCACAGGTCTGACAGAGAGAGGCCAGAGATCTCTCCTGGGCCTGAGCTTCCAATGCCCATCATGGAGGCAGAAGATCCTAGGCCACCCAGGAGGACCGTACAGTCTCTGCAGGGCTCAGAAAACCACATCAGCTGCAGTGTGGAGGTAAAGTGAGAAGATGTGGTTGCTGCTAAGCCACGAGTCTGCCAAGCAGAAGTGAGAAAATGCCTCCTAATAAGATTGTTTTTGTTTTTGAGATAATGTAATTTCCCTATCAGGTAATAGAAGAATTACCAAAGGAATGGCAAGGATTCTGCTCGAGCACACAACTCCATCACTGCTCCTCCAGAGGTGCTGAGGGCAGCTGTCAGACTCCCTGGCACCCTGCGCCCCTCCAGCCTCTCCAGGAGCATTGGAGTGCCTGCACAGCAGCGTGCAGTCAGCAGCAGTGAGGGATTCATGCCTTCTCAGATACCTTCTGAGCACTGATTCTCTGCCAGGAGCTGTGTAGACGCATCCTTCATGGCCTCACAAAACCCTCTGAGGGCTCTGGCCCAGATGGTACCCCACGTAACTGCAGAGTCCTCAGCCAGTGCTCTGCTGGTTCCCACTGAATGTGACACCAGGATTTAAACAGTCCCCTCTGCTTCTCTCTCACCCTTGCATGTTTGCTGCTCTGACCAGCTGGGCCACGACTGAGCAGCAGTACAAGGGCCAACAGCTCTGCTGCCTGTGCTGCAAATTCATGGGGTCGGTGCAGATACTTCCCCCCCCACCCTCGCCCCAGTCCTGCTGACTGCTGGGGCAACTGGTCCCCTGCCTCCGTGCATCTGTGTCCTCTGGAGCTGTCGATGGAGCTGGTTCGATCTCATGTCATCAAACTGGCTGTTGAAATCCCAGGTGGCTCCTGAAAAACCAGCTACAACCCAGCTCTTGAGACGTGCCGTCTGAACTCGGTTATCGGGTGGTTCTGGTCTGCTCCACCTCAGACTTCACGCCCTTGTCTCTCCGTTGAGCCAGCAGATAATCTTTGGTGCCTTCAAACACACCTCCAGCAGCGGCTGACATTGCAGGAGCGGCACGTCCCTGCTTTGCTCTCCTCTCCAGTGAAGGCCTCGGTGTGTTCAGTGGCGTGTAACCGAGACGTAACCCGCTCGGATGGCAACCCAAGGGCAGCGGCTCCTCTGCGCAGGTACCGGCGGCTCCGCGAGCCGAGGCGCAGCAGGGGCTCGGGGCGTCGTGTGTCACATACGCTCACGTTCCTCAGCCAGCCACCCCTCTGCTGCTCTGAGAGGCCTCGTTGGGTTTTCACATGCCCCCCGGGGAAGATGCCGGGCTCCCTGCTGCCGTCTCTCAGCTGTGCTGGGTCAGACGTGGGTCGGCTCTCGCGCCGTCACCGCGCTGCGGCCGCCTCGCCGTGACACGGCACATGCAGCAGCACCTGCCCAGGGATGGAAACAGGCAACAGCAGCTGGGGGTGCACAGTGCAGCAGTTCTGCCTCCTTTTATTGAGCGGATCAGGCCTCTCTGCGCTGACCTTTCCCAAGCTCATCCTCCATCCTCCCGTGCATCCCCTTGTCTTTCCTCCTGCGCTGGCTCTCCCGTTTGCTCCCGACTCATTTGTGTCTGGTAGGGCACAGGCAGCATCACACACTCAAATCCCCTGAATCTCCAATTCTCGTGATGCCACGTCTGCTGTGTCTTGTGCCTGCTGTACCAGGCACTGCAGCCCGGGAGATCTGCACCTGAGCGCTCGCCTTGTCATTCCTGAGGAGCTCAGAGATGCCGGGTGCAGCATCAGTGGGCGCTCAGGGCTGAGCCAGGCAGCCTGCGTCTCCCTGAGCGTGTTCTCTCTTTCCAGAGCTGCCACATTTTGAAAGCAGGGAAATCCCAAACTACACAACACCCAAGGTGCTCTGTTGTTGTTGTTGTTGCTGCTTCCCCCCCCCACCCCCAAACCTAAAGGATTAGGATGGCAGGAAACAGCTCTCAGTGGAGAGACTTTCCCAGTGTTTAAAACTCTGCCAGCTTGGTGTGAGACCAAACAGGGCACCAGGAGTGCCGGACTCAGCCTGCAAACAGCAAGCCTGCAAAGTGAGGAGGGTGCAGGAGGTCCTGCTCTCTCTGCACACGTGGAGCAGGTTTCACATCCTATTCCTGTGGGAATGTCACCACCCACATCCTCAGCTGTGAAGACTGTTCCTAGTGAGGTGTTGCTTTTGTCTCCTTTGTTCTTGGGACTAGAACCCAGGAAGATAAAAGCAGCGTGAATGTGTGTTTGTTTAAGGAACCCCACAAAGACCGTTTTCAGGTTGTGTTTTTAAAGGGGCATCTGACACAAAGGGCTGAAGGCAGCTAAGGCAGCACAGCAGCCACTGGCTGATGGGAGTGAGCAGCATTGCTGATAAGCTCATCTGATCAAGCTGCTGCTGGGCACTGCATCTGCAGTGCCTTTCACATCTCTCAGTCCCACAGCAGAGCTCTGGGGCAGAACTGTCAGGAGCTACTGTAACCCAGCCTTGGCTCTTGTCCTGATGAGTCCTCACAGCGTGGTCCTCTGTGCCACAGCTGCCACTGACCTGACCGTGCAGCACTGGCTGGCACCTCAGTAAACTGCACACGCTCATGCAAGCTGGGACCAAGACTTCACAGGCAGCATAGACTCCTTGTAGCTCCATGGGGTTTTGGTGTCCTGTGTTGTTGGAGCAATGATTAAATCCCCTGGAACTGGTCCAGGTAGGTGATCATAGATGTTTCTGCTGCTGAGCTGCTGAGGTTGCCCCATCAGAGTTTGGGCTGTGTTAAAAGAACCTTCATGTGCATGAGCTTCTCCCATCATGAGAAGCAGTGAATTGGAGTGGGAGAGGGGGGAAGTTCGAAGGAAGGAAATCTGAATACGGTGGGTGTGTGTCCTCGTCTGTCTGCTAGAACAGGGAGAGGATTGCTCTGCCCTCTGGTCCTCACACTGCAGAGGTCTGGGTCCCTGGGGAGTCACACTGGGCTCGGGTACTGTCGGTTGCCAGCCTATGCTAACCCAGCTAAACAGCTGATCTCTTACTAGTTCTCGTGGCATCTTGTCAATTGAGGCAATTCCTCAGTTGGAAGGGAAGATCTGGGCTCAGGGTGTTTTCAGGACATGCAAGACATGTGCCACTTGAAATGTGGCTCATCTCCCTTCTGAGCCTGAGCAGCAACAAGCTGATGCCTGGGATCTGCACTGGGTTGTATCCCAGAGCCCATGATGTGTATAACTCCGTGCTCACAGCTCCTTTCACTTGCTGCATTGGAGCCAGAATGGTTGTTAAACCTCAGCGGCCATCCCTGGGTTTGTGGAGATGGCCAGGGCTGAAAGGTCCCAAAGAAAGAATAATTGGCACTTGGGTTCTGCAAGTCTTGTCTTTAGCAGGAGTGTCTGAACATCTGGTGTTGCTTGTGGGCACCAGGCTGTGTCTGGAGGAGCCCAGGATCTCCGTGGCAGCTCTGCAGCAGGGGCATTTCCCAGCCCCTCTGGCACAGCCCATGCCCTTCGCTCCACTGCTGACCTGGAGGTGGCAGAACCTCAGGGCTCCTCTAAACAGGGTGCTGGTCCAGAAGACATTAAACCCTGATCTCTGTGTCTCACCCCATCAACGTGGTTTTTTTTCAGCCTGTATTAAAAATGCTGCTACGGTTTTTAGCACAAAAGGGGAAAGAAGAGAACCTTCTATGTTCAGGACATTTGGGACACCACTAGAATTTCATCCATCTGTGATTGGCCCTCAGACCGTCATACTCAATTTATTTCTCAGCCAAAGTTTTGCAGCCATCTGCTCAAGTGGAACAGCTTCCAGCATTTATTCCCAATAGTGCTCCTCTGAGGGAGCACATGGATTTTCTCCAGGACGACAGCATCACTATTTTCCAGAGAAGCCCTGAGCCCAGCCCTGCAGTGGCTGGCGGGGAGCCCTCCCTGCTCCGCACCCCGACCTTGAATTGGAAGCAATGGATCAAGAAAACGCAGAACAGTTTCTCTCCCACTTAGGACTGAGGGACGTGACTGATGCTTTTTAAAGGGCTCCTCTGCAGCGATGTTAATGAGGTCGCCTTGGATACTCTGCTTAAAACAGCGTCGCTTCAGCTTCTTTTATGTCAGCAATCAACAGCGACAACAAAAACCACACAGCAACCCATCAGTGGATCTGCTTGAGGAGGGGTGGGGGCCTCCTGGAGCACGTACAACTCGTGGCCCACCTGCTGCCAGCAGCTTGGTGGCTGAGCCTCTCTGAGTGCCTCGTGGAGCATCACCACGATGATCTCCATCGTTGTTACCTCCTGGAGTTGAAAAGTAAAACAAAAAGATGAAAACCTGATTTTTCCAGACATCCCACTGAAAGTGCCCCAGGAGAGGGCTTCAAGGGGGTTGGGAACAGCAAAGGAGGTTGTGTGTCCTCAGTGAATTGCCCACTTGCACTATTGCTGACTAACGTGCTACCCACAAGTCAGCTGAGCCGGGAGAGTGAGCTGTGACCAGATCTAAAACACAGGGTGAAAGATGCTTGATGCAGGAACACAAGGCAGGTGCATTCAATGTTTTGATGAGCTGCTTAACACGGTGCTCACCACTCCTCCAAATAAATGCCTTGGCTTCTCTGAAGCTCCTCCCTCACTTGTGAGCAAGGATGAGCTCGGGGACGTGTTCCTCAGGCTTCGTTGGAGCTTTGAAGATGTCTGTGGAGCCCCTGAGGGAAAGGTATGAGCAAGTTCAAAGGGTTAACTTTGGCAAATGCTTTTATGTGTGAACAGAGGTCAGAGTGATTCCTCAATTAGCAGATTAATCAATTTGGGAAGGAACTATAGTTGTTATTATTAACTTTTACCACTTACTATTCCACTTGTTTTTTATTGCTCTGAGTACTCCACTTATCCAGATGATGTGGACATGGAGGGAGTACTTTGTGCCTCCCCAGCAGTGTCCCAAACACAGTGATGGAGAGTATCCTCAAACCCTGATGGAGATTGCCATCATGATGTGAGCATCCCTTCCCTGTGGGGAAGCTGAGGGTGAGCCTGGCACTGCCTGGGATGTCAAAGCCTAGCTTAGACCATAGAACATTGCCCATTGACACTGTAGCTGTGCTGAACTTTGAGCCTCAACTTACAGTCTCTCCCATGTACTTAGAAGCTCTGTTTAAGTCCCTCCCTGGTCTTTCAGCCCCTGCCTGGCTCACTTGCTAGGCATACTTGTTCCCAGCAGGGTGTCCTGCATAGACCTCGAATCATGTTGTAGCCTTGTTTCCAGTCCTGTCTGTGTCCCTCTCTCTCTGGTCTGTGTTGCCATTACCATGCTCTGACCACTCTGCTCAGGTGCTGCAGGACCGTGTCCTGGCCAGTGAGAGCACTGTGTCTGCTCAGGTCACCCTTGGCTCCCACCCCATCCCCTCTCATGAAACAATCCTGCTCTTTCTTTCCGACACGAGCTGAAAATGTGTTTCCTTGTGCCTAATGGGAATTTTCTGCCTTGCCAGTTGCCTCTCACCCTCCTGTGCTGCATCCCCAAGAGTCCTTCTGGCTTTCTTAGCCTTTCTTTCAGGTAGCTGCAGAAAGAAATTAGATCTTCAGCCTGTTCTCCTCCAGGCTGAACAAATCAGCCTCCTTTGCCTTTCCTCATACCTCTTACTCTTCAGCCCCTCGACCACGCTGGTGGCCTCTGCCTGACCTAATCCGAACTGACCACATGATTTTTGTCACATACTGGACCCAGCATCTCAGAAGCAGTCTCAGAGGGGCCAGACAAAGGGGAATTATCACTTCCCTGGGTGTGCTGGCTATACTCTTGCTTGCACAGCTGAGAGTGTAGTGGGCCTGTGCGGCAGGCACAGTATCGACTCCTGTTCAGCCTCTTGCTTGCCAGGAATCCCATCTCCTTTCCTGCAAAGCAGAGTTCTGCCCAGCTGCTTTCCGGCCAGCTGTCCCCCAGCCTCTCCTCTTCCCTCCTGAGCTTACGCTGTTGGGACTGTGCACTTGCTCTCATTGTCTGCCCATGTCTCCAGTCTGCTGAATCCCTCTGAACAGCAGCTGCAGCCTCTTGGGTATCGAGTGCTTGCCTCCCCACTGCTTCCTTTGGTGTCATCTGGATGCTTCCTGAGCATGCCCTTTGCCCAGTTGCACAGCCCCTCAGTAAAGCTGTAAAACAGCTCTGCCCTCGGTACCAGTTCCTCCAGGATCTCACCAGTAACGAGCTGCTGAGTGGACTTTGTGCTGCTGATTGTCACCCTGTGAATGCAATACCCTGATCTATTCTCCAGCCGCCTCTTTTTCTGTTTATCATGCCCATACCTCCCCACTCTGGCTGTGAGGAGAGTGTGCATTGAAGGCTTTACTGCAGGTAAGAGAAACCACTTCCACTGGTCCCTTACCCACAGTGCACCTTCTTCTTGCATCTGAGCTCAGCCAGGCATTCCCTGCTAACTGATGCTAGATCGTGCCCCAATTGCTTGTCTCCCTCCTGACAGCAACAGCCCATTCTCGTGCTTGGAGGAGATGTACCAGCCCCTTTGCCCTCCAGGGAAGTCTCACAGAGGATCCTGCTAAGCAGATCCTCAAGAAACCTGCCCTGCAGCTGGGGTGAAGGTTCTGCCATGTGCTTCACTAGTTGAAACTCTGCCATCTCATGGCTGTTACAGCCAAGGCTGCCCTCAGTCTTTCCCCTCCTAACCAGCTCTTCCTGGCTTGTAAGTCACAGCTCCAGCTGAGTGTGTTTTCCCCATGTTACCTCACTGATGACCTTGAGGAAATTGTCCCCAGGACACTCCAGAGGTCTCCTGTGTTGCTTGCACCCAGCCCCACTGCAGTTCCATGGTCAGGGAGGCTGAAGCCCTCTGTGTGTACCAGGGCACACGTCCAGCTGGCTTCACGTCAGCCCAGCCCTGACACACATTCTCCTACCTAGATCAGCAGCTTCTGCTGCTGCTGCTTACATAAACCCCTCACCTGCAGGTTGTGTTGATCCTGCAGCAGGCACGGTCGCTGCATACAATCAGAGTTGCTCCTTCATCCAGAGGCTGGAGATTTTCTCATCCAGACAGCACGGCAGGAAGATAAAGAAACGTGAGGCCAGCGGGGATCCTTAGTCTGAAGGAACACAAAGTTGGATGTTGGAGTGGTTTAGCTGAACTGCACTTCAGCAGTTGCATGGATAGTGGTGGGGAAAGGCTGGATTTGGTTTCCTCGTGTTTATTGTGGGCGTGAGCTAAGCTGGGATGAGAGGAGGCTGCTTGAATTCTGAACAGCGATGTCCACACAGACAGTTTAATGAAGTTTAGCTAATCCAATTTGCAAAGGTTAATTCAGATTCATTTTCTTGATTGTCTCTGTGTAGATAAGGCCAAGGTCACTTCCCCAAGGTCACTGTCTGCCAGGCACAGGATGGCTCGGGGAGCAGAAGTCGCCATTTCTCTCCCAGGCTGATGTGTCCCCAGCCGTGTACTCCCTGCACATTCCCCTGTACTGAACAACACCATTTCTTCCACTGTCCTCAACAAGCATTGAGTACCACTGATTCTAGCTGTCTGCTTCCAGCCTGCAGCTCACTCCAAGCCCTTTTTCAGGGGGAAGTGTACCCCCTGTTAGTGGGGCAACAGCTCACGCTGCTGCTCGGAGGCTGGTTTGCAGCACTCTCTCTATCAGAGACAGAGCACCTGTGCAGGAATCAGGGATCTGCTAAAATCCTTCCTAGGAAGCCAGAAGAGCCCAGAGCATCTTGCTGGCAGAGATGAGCACTTCCAAGCACTCCAGCTGGCTGACATTGTCAGGTCTCCCAAATCCTCCTGGAACGGCTTTTTCTGACTCTCTTGGGCACTCAGGTACCTCACTATAGTTACCCAGCACAAGCAATTGCAAGGGTTTAGGAAACTGACCTCTGCTTTGCAACCTAACCAGGTGCAGACTGGGATGGGACCCAGTGCTGGGGGACATTTGTCCCACAGAGGTTTCTGCAGGGTTTCTCCTCTTGGCTTCTCAGCATCTGGTGCCGGCCCCTGGCTGGCAGCTGCAGTGCCCCAGTTGCTCAAAAAGGGTCTGAGATTCAAAGCATAGGTGCATTAGAGGGTTTGAAAACATAATCTCTAATCTAACCAGAACTGAAGGGCTGTCTTGGCCCCGGCTGAAAAGTTTCCCAATGGAGTTACAACCCTGGAACAAGTAACTTGCTTCTCCTGCTACATGATAAATGGCTGCAGGAGCCATTCTGGACAGCAAGCAGTGAACGGCTACGTTTCCTTGGCCAAGATGAGGAAGCTTTAAGTAACTAAAAAACAAAAAAAGTATCAATAGAAAGTCCTTTCCCACGATCTCTTGCCATGAGTCCTTGGCAATAATTTCAGCACTCACTTCAAAGCACTGAGATCTCTTTTTTTTCTGGGCTTCTTTCTACCGTGGCAAAGGAGTTTACAAAGATAAGTTGCTTGAGTTCAGTAGCTGGCTGTAAGTTCGTTGTTCTCCTTTAGAAGGAACTTGCAGTCCCCAAGTCCTTGTGTTCAGGGGTCTCTGCACATCAGTCTTGTAACCATGATGTGTGTCCACATCTCTGGCTCTTTGGCATCATTAGAAGATCACTTCATCCCCTCAGGGCTTCCTGGAGCGTACTGCTGCCCCTCACCTATGTGGTGATCATTGCTGGTATTTCCCCAACACAGCTTCCAGATCCTCCCCTCTTTCCTCACCATTTTGGCCTCTCAAGGCTCCTGCCTTAGACCTGAACTGATCAGGGCTTTCTCCCTGCTGTGAGGACTTTAGTGTGGGAAGTGCAGAATAAGACAAGCAGCAGTGGGAGCAGAGAGAGGGGAGTGTGCAGGAAGCAAGGGCAGGTTTCCTCCCAGCAGCAATGAGAAGTGCTCTCCATCTTGCTTTGTTGCTATAGCCTTTCACTCCAGAGAGTCCGTGTTGAAGCTGCATCACCATCCAGTCAAAATCAAGCTGTACTGCCTGCATCTGCAAAGCAAGAAGCAGAGAAGGCTGCCAAGCAGTGCTGAAGATGCTGGCTTCCTCTCTGTCTGGAGGGACCTGCCCATACCCTGCTAATGCATCTAATTTGCTGAAGAATTTGCCCAATTTCAGTGAGATTTTCATTCCTTTTGGGTAAATGGAAATGTTCCCTCTTCTTGACCTGGTTTAGCTGCTCCAACTTAAGGCAAAGCTAAATCTGCCCTGCAATTACCAAGAGCTTTTCCACTGTAGGGCTGGGAATACCTGTGTACTGTCACCTGGGATCTCATGTACCAGTGCTGCTTTCAGGGGCTGGACACCTTCTCCAGGCAGATCAGGGCTCCCAAACCCGAGATCATCCCAGTCATTAGTGATCTTGCCAGTGCAGGCTTTTCCCAGGCCACCTGAAACACGTCCTGGTCCCAGGAGTGATCCAGTAGCCTGTGGGAAGTGAAGCTGAGCTCAGTCCTATGGAGGTGTTTTGACTTTGCAAGCCACTCGCTGCTGTTTGCACTTAGCAAATGGATCAGGTTTGCTCACTGTGAAACATTGGTGTGTGCTGTCGAGCAACTGCCTCGTCCTGCCCCAGAGCTCAGGGTGCTTCAGCCCGAGACCGAGTTCCTCCCAGCACCAGCTGCAGCCCTCGGTCTGGCCACACACCAGTCCCTGCCAGACTGCACTGAGAGTACAAAGGAGAAGGAAGAAACTGGCTCCTCCAGTGGTATTTGTTTAGTTCACAAAGCCTCTTTTGCAGAGTTCCCTATCCCGACTGGCTGGCGTTGCCAGGCTGTGCCGGGGCAGAGCCAGGGGAGCGCAGAGAGAGAGAGAGAGGCAGGGCAAACAGGTCTCTGAGATGGGGCTGGCACTGAGTGGGGCTGCTGGCAGCACGGGACCAGGGCATTGTTCGGGGAGCGCAGCTGAGCTGGCAGCTCGCTGTTGAGCCAGGGATGCAGCTCTGTGTGCTGCCGGGGCAGCGGCACTTCGGCATCCTCTGTAGCTCCTGTGGATGTAAAAGCTTAGAGAGCCTCCCCTTCAGTCTTGCCGTGGATTCCTGTGTGTGGGGCCACAGATGGTACCCCTGCAGCCCACAGCACCCTCTGGCATGGCCACAGTGACTGCTGCATACTCCAGAGGAGGAAGGCAGCTGTGTCACTGCTGTGCAGCACACACCTGCAGGTAACAGGCACACGTGAGGCTGCTGACGCACAAGTGGCTTTTTGTCCTCAATCCTGGTTTTGGTCACTGGCTTAGTTGATGCAAAAGACAGTTTCCTACCATACTTCTAGGGTGATTTTTATCAGATGTCGTTTTTCTTTGGAGCTCCATGGATTGTGGCTCATCTTCTGTCTGGCCTTTGTCTCCAGACAAGGCTGCGAGCTCCCGGAGGTGGGGACGTCTCCAGTGAGGTGCAGAGCCTTCACACAGCTCTTGTCCAGGGCAGCGTGCTCCTATAAATGATCAGCATCACGTAGAGCCCGGTGGGATTTGAATTTTAACCTTGTTTGCTGTGGGGAGGGGCTGGCTGGACTTTGTAGCGTAACGATCTGCCTCTGATGGGCAAGCCAGCGGTCCCTGGGGGAGGAACAAAGGAAGAGCTTTTTGATTTGAGGTGGAAAGGCCAGTGCTATTTATTTTACAGCTCTGAGGAGGTAAACAGGGAGGCAGAGCCCAGGACAATTAAAATATTGACTGAACATGGATGACATCTCGGAGATGGGTCTTTTTCATTTGAAAGCCCACAGATAGGGAAACGAGCTGGCACCATGGGAGGTGTCAGAAACAGAGCTGAGGAGACGCCTCCTGCTCGGTGGCTCCAGTACAAGCCAAGAAAGGGCCGCCCGGTCTGGTCTCGTGTCCGCTCAGGACTGCTGGCTTCCCTGCCACAGGCTCGTGCTGTGCCCCCAGCATGCTGCTCAAGTACAAGTGCACAGTCTGTTTCCCTCTCCCGAGGCTGCCCCGGAGCACAGCCCAAGGTCTCTGCACCACCCTGGCAGTGGCCACCGAGGGGCTACAGAGGGTCTGGAGTGAGGGGGGCTGCCTGGCAGGGAGTGCACGCTGAATCCACCCTCTGTCTTCCCTTGGGTTAAATGCTGTTGCCCGCAGCCTCTGCAGCTGCTGAAAGCAGCAGGGGACGTGCTGTGGGTCTCAGCGTCGGGCTGTGCTCCTCGAGGGGGGCTGCCAGTGCCTCAGAGGCAGGGGTGAGGGGTGCAGGCAGAGTGTGGCAGCGAGGAGAGGGCACAGCATGAGCTGTCCACGGGCTGTGTGGCCGCACATCCCCGCTCCGGGCTGCCATCTGCGGGGACAGGGGAGATGATTCTGGCTGCTTGGCAGCACTCTTGCTTCTGGGAGAGATCCCGGTGCCGAAGCCCAAGGAGCCTCCTCTGCCAGCGCCGTGGCCGGGGGGAGATGCGGCTCCTGCCGTGTGTCTCTGGTGGGTGGGAAGGATGCTGTGGAGCGGGAGAAGCTACAGCACGGGAGCTGACAGGGTGAAACTGCTGGCAGGCGGCTGTCTACAGAGTGTCTGCAGCGCTGCAGCACCAATTAACCTTTGGGGACTCGCGCCGGTGCTGTGCCGGGGCTCGGAGCTGCTGCGGCCAGACCACGACAGCCCGACACGAGCCTGGTACCTAGGCCGGGTGCCTCTGTCTCGCTCGCCAGCCCTCGCCCAGTGCTTCCATCTCCTCTCTGCCCATGTGCTGCAGCTCTCTGCATGCTGTGGTGAGATCACGGGTCCTGCAGCCCCCTGCCACGAGCACTGTGCTCTGTGTGTGTACTCGAGGCAGCTCTGGCTACCTGGGAACAAACACCCCTGGGGTGTGGGAGGTTAGTGAGCAAAAAGGTGTGAGAGGGGCAAAGAGAGAGAAAATAACCGCTGGCTTTTCGAAAGAGCAGCAGTGCTGGGGAGATGTCCTATAGGGAGGAATCTGGTCAGGCTTGAGTGTGAATCGTGTGCTCCAGCACATGGCCTCTCCGTGGCCACTCAGCTCTGCTCCTCAGAGAGCCAGAGGCTGCTTGGCCAAAGCCCTCTGAGGCAGTCCTCAAAATCCTGGGAACAGGGGCTGAAATCGTGCCCTGCATCCTGGCAGGGTCCTTGGCCCCAGGCTGATGTGGTGATGCTGCTGCCTGGGCCTGGGGAGCATGGGGACAGCCCAGGCACCTCTGGCACGTGCTGCTGCCATTTCAGGTGCTGGGGTAGGGATGCACACAACCATGCAGGCAGCAGGAACCTCCCTCTTCCACCCTAAAAGAGAACAACTCCTTCAGGATGAGAGAGACCACAGGAAATCAGGGGTTTGTGGTAGGAATGAGAGATCCCTTGGATCCCAAGTCACCTTTCCCAAGGGCAGCCAGCCTGTGAGTTACCAGTTGAGCCGGGGTGACGTGGCCAGCACTGCCCCTGGGCTGCCCCAGCCCCTGCCTGTGCTGCCTGGCTCCTGGTGTGCAGCTCTGTGGGTGCTGCTCTCTGTCCCTGCTGCTGCACGGGAGCCCTTTCCACGCTGCAGTGCCTGGCCTGGCTGCCTGCCTGTGTGCCTGCCCTCATGGAGAGGGCTACAACGGCCACTTTTTCTATGATCTCACCCTGGCCAGCTCTGTGAGTCATTGGAAACGCTCCAGGGCTGAGCCAGAGCTGGCTGAACTGGTGGAAAGACCACCAAGGTCTTTGGGATGAGGCTGAGCTGGTTCGGGGGGAGGCTGTATGTGCAGGGCTGGGGTGGGTGCTGTGGGCAGCGCTCCAGCCTCTACTGTATCCCTGAGCTGCATCCTGTGCTAGGAACTCGTCCCCTGTGGCACTGGGGTGGGAATCCAGCCCAGACCCCAACATGCACCATCCCTTTTCTTGCCAGATGGTGATTTATCAGCCCCTGAGGAGCAGTGGGGTGTCTGTGTGGCTCGGGGAGGCTGACACGAGGTGGTTTCCAGTAAGGACAGCTCATTTCCTCCACAGCATCTGAAGACACGAGCTGGAAATACCCTTTGTAACTGGCAGCCGTGGCAAGGCCTCCTAAGGTGGGGCTGGGCTCTCGCTATCGTGTCATTACTCACTCTGTGCAGATGTTTTTCCATGTGCCTGGTAATGAGCAGCTGGAGACAGCTTCACTTGCTGTCAGTAGCAAGGAAAAGGCAAAGCTCTTCTCTGTGTAGAGTTGCACCCCTGGAGATTTGCCCCCACCACCTGATGGGTGAAGTGATGCTGGTTATTGCAGAGACTGCTGTGTGCTGCTGACCCTGCAGGGAGGATCAGTCTTGGTGCTCGTGTTGCAGTGGGTGTCTGCCTGCAAGGGGAGACCTGCCAGACTGGGATTACCCCACAAAACCCCACTGCCCACCAGTGAAAACACTACAGCGAGGTGGCTTTGACATGCAGTGATGTTTCTGATCCCACATGAGCAACCCAGGCAAAGCTACTCCCATCAGTTGCTGGCCTGGGGTAATGGAAGGGAGGTGAAGGAGGGTCAGGGGTTTGTAGTGCTCACCTGAAAGACAGCAGATGTGAGGCAGCATGTGGGCTTTGTTGCTATGGTGGGACACAGGCTCAGCACTGGCTGCTTGCGGAGTGTAAACTGCTGCAGCACATCTTTACCTGGAGACAGAGCATTTACAGGGAAGGACTGAGCTCTGCAAAGATCCCGAGTGGATGGGACCGGGAGGTAAGGAAGAGATCCCTTTCCCAAAGTGTCCCTGTCAGCCTGATCCTCTCAGCCCTCCCATGGAAGGACAGACTCTGAAGTCTACAGAAGACAGGTCACCCTTAGAAGGAGTTTGTCTCGATGGCTGTGCCTCCAGCAGAGAGGCTAACAGATATCCCCCAGACACAAGGCTTTTCCTGCTGACATCTACACCAGGGGCACTGTGGTCTCCTCATCTTCCTCACCCACCACCTTCGTTTCTACTCCTGCCCAAGGTAAGCTGATTGATTTTATACTCCTGGGGAAAAAAAAAAAAACAACCCAAAAGACAGTCTGAGGGGGAGAGCCCTGAGCTCTGTGCTCCAGAACTGGCCCACAGTTGTCACATCTCAAGGGAAAACCAGCTGGTTCCCACCAGGTTTCGGGAGCGGCTGAAGGGCAAGAACAGGAAGAGGCAGACGTGGTGAGGCCTCAAACACAACAAGGGAGCAGCTTGGTGTGTGTCCTTCTGCTCTCTTCCTGCAGGACATCTGTGTTGGGCTGTACTTGGCCACGTCAAGTGCTTGTCTCACCGCTCCTGTTTCCATCAGGATGCTGAGCAGAGGGTTCACCGAAGCCCAGACCAGGTTAGAGTTGTTCATGTCTGCATGCCAAGAACTGGATGAAGCTCCCTTGTCTATAACCAGTCTTTACATCTGCTCTGTTACCGTTGGGAACTACAGCATTTTCCCTACACGGTGAAGAGTGCTGAAACACCCCAAAATCTCTCTCTCTCTCTCCATCCTGGTGCTTCCCTCAGTGCTCTAACAGCATGACAGGGGGCTGGTTGCTGGTAACACGGAGCCTGGCACAGCAGTGGACCAAGGCCATATGTTGATTGATTTAAGCTCCTTTACAATGATACAGTATGACATCATCATTATATCATACTGCTGTCACATATGTTGGTTTTGGTCTGGGCAGAAACTGGCTTTCCAGACAGTAGTATATCTTTTAAACCTAAGCTTAGCTAAATGCTTGTCTGGATGGGTTTATTAATGCCGAACACGAGCGGCGATTGCTTCATCCCCTCGTGAACTTTGTGAGGCGTTGTGCCTGTGTGGCTTCAGCTGCCAGCTCAGGCTGCTCTCTGATCCGCACCCCACAACTACAGAGCAGCTGGTCCTTCAGCCACCCCCAGGGATCCCTGTCTGTTTGCAGTGTATCCCAGCAGCTCCTGGTGCCACACACCCCATGCCTTGGGAGGTTTGCAGATGCTTCTTCTGCTGGATGCCACAGTTGCATTTAGTGATGGTTTTGTTTTCCCCACTGGCAGTGGGAAAGTTACCTTTTAAAACTGGATCAGCTTCTTAAAGCTCTGGTGAACCTTCTGAGTCCACGGCCTGTCATGGCTCTTCCATCTCTCCTTATCCTCCAGTCCTGGTTGTCTAATGCTTGTATTTCCCAGCTGTTTGCCAGCAAAAGGTAGGAGGCAGGGCTGCCTGGTGAGCACAGGCGCCAGTGCCTATGCAGGTGGATGCTCCTGCCCACAGCAGCAGGGCTTGAGGCATCGTGGTGTTGCAGGAGAAGTGCTGGAGGTGGCACGTTATCCTTTGCAGGGCTTCCACCGGCGGCTCCTGGGGTTTGCTGGGGTAGCCATGGTGCTCTCAGGCAGGCACTGCTGGCCCACCCTGCTCTGCAAACAGCAAAACGATGTCACAAACAATGAATGCACACACCAGTGGCTTTTTCATGGCCAGTGAATGCCAGCTTGGCCTTTTCCATGCCAAATGCCACAGGGGCTCCCAAGCGTTCTCGTGTACAGCTGGTGAGGTGCTGAGCAGCACTGCACTGCGAGCCTGGGTCCGGGCGCTGAGGCAGCTGATGTCCTGGCCTGTAGCTGTCATTTCTGCATGGAAGGGTCCCACTCTCTGGTTTGCCACCTTACAGGGATGTGGGGACACATTCTGACTGGTTTCAGCTATGGTTCTGTTTTGCTTGGCTCTTCAGAGCTCTCCCTTTGTAAAACTCGCCAGATATGGAGAGAGCTCTTTCTGCTCCGGTTTTGTCAGTGAAATGGATGCCAGGTTGGGGGGAAGCACTATAAATATCCCCGAGTCCTTTCTGTGGTCCCTGGCGTTAGTGTTTTCTGGCAGTGCTTTCAAGAGGATCTGATTGATAAGCACTCAGCACAACTGTGAGCCCTGACACGTTTTTAAGTGTTTACAGATGTGGGAGATAACCTTGTCCCATCATCTCTGAATGTCAGGTTGAGAGCTGGACATACTTTATTGATGGCCACGACTTCATCAAGGTCCAGCACACCAGCGAGGCACAACTCAGCTAAGTGTTCACTTCGTTTCCAAGAGGCCTCAGAAGATCATCTTCACAGCTTCACCTATTTGCTGTTTTGAGGAGGGGATGGAGGGTAGCGCCGGCTTTGGTGGCAAAGGATCCCTTATAAGTCACTTTCCAGGTTCTGACAGACAATTAAAGGGAATGAAGCCGTTTGGTTTTATAGGAAAGGTTACTGGTGTCTTTTGCAAGTGATCTTTTGGGATATCAGATGTGAAATAGCTTCTCAGAAAATTGTCCCAACTGGCAGTTTACTCCATTTCACGGGTCTCTTAATCACAGAATCACTGCTGTGTTCCTGTCTAACGCTTCTCATTACCATTAGATTTTCATCTGCTGTGGAGGGTGACCTGCAAATCCTCCGATCCCTTTATTCTGCAATAACATCCATGCAGAAGTATTTCCAAGAAGTTTTGGTTCGTTCGGGTTTTGTTTTTCCTGAAAAGCATCAGCTTGCTCCAGTTTGCCGTGAGTGAGTTGTCAAAACTGCTTTTGAAACGCCATTTTTTAAAGCTGTGGTCCACAGCGGGTCCTGTCCACCCTGAACTCAGCACACAGAGCCTGTGGGACCGTCTGACTGAGCATCCTTCTCTGCTGTGAGAGCGTTGCCTTTACCTCCCTCCACAGCCAGCAGCTGCAGACATCCCGTGTAGGGTGCTCGGAAAGGTCCCTACATGTAGATAGAGGTAGATCCCTACCTGCTCATCAGCTTTTATGCCCGTCCTCACCTACGTGTCTGTTAGGTGTGTCCTACAAACACATAGGCACTTGTTTTTTCCTCTTCCAGCAGGCTGGCAAGGCCTCTAAGCCCATCTCCTGGCTGCAGCTGTGAGCAGAAGAGATCAAAACGTCACCATCCTGGCCAGCTTGCGTGGCCTCAGCAGGATCTCTGGCCCTGGGGCATGCCCTGCATGCAGCCCAGCTGCAGGCACGATGCTGGCCAAGGGCTGCCCAGGCAGAGGGAGGCTGTGCTGGTGGGTGAGCTGCTGGGAGCACGTTCTGCAGGGACTGTAGGCACGCTCTGGGTGGTGCAGGGACCTTGTTTTGAGAGCCTGGCTCTATGATGGCTCGCTTCTCCATTACCCCAGCTCCCTGGTGCTGAGCTGTTGGGTTTTCTGCTGATGGTGGGTGGCTTTAGACAGAGCAGAATCTGCTCCTGTGTTTGTATCTGAAGCCCAGTTGCAAGTGCTTGGTTGCCAACGGTCCCCTCCCCTCCCCGTGCTCCTCAGTGCACTCCAGAGCATCGTAATGGTTTAAGATGATGAATACTATGCAGACAACACATCTAGCTGTCCGAGCAGACAGGCAGCACAGGAATGAAGATATGCCTGCCTAAGTAAAAGTTTGATTAATTGCATTAATTAGGCCCCAAGGTATGGTTCATAAAATAAGAGTACAACTGGTGTATTGGATTGGGGAATTGACTATGTGACAGGGAACAAACAGTAGTGTGAACAGGAACTCTTCTCTGCCTGGAATGGCGTGATAAATTATCAATTAAACGAGGGTGAGGGACAAAGCTGTGGGCTGCAGCCAGTGACCTCTGGCCTGGGCTCCCTGAGGGCTCCCTGGTCCTGCAGCCTCTGCCCCGTCCTGCCGGCACAGCGGTGCTGGGCTCCTCATCCCGGTGAGTGTCTGATCCTCGCAGGGTCTGTGTGGGCCACCACGGGCCAGCAGCCACCGGGCTCCTGTGGGACCACCCCGCAGCGGCTGCTGCTCTCTCCCTGCCCTGGGGCAGCTCAAGCACAAGGACCAGCAGCATTTTCCCTCCCAGATCCTGGGAATTTGTGCCAGACCTTTGTATGGTCGCAGCTGTAGCTCCCACATCCTCTCTCTTGTCCTTGCTGCTCTGGGTGATGGGCTCCCTGCTCCTCCCTCCTGCTTTGCTGTAACCCCACGGGGATGTTCCTGCTGCCCAGACAGGGGCTCGTCTTCACCCTCACAGGTGGATGGTGTGTCCGTGCTGTGCTCCACGGCATCCACTTCCCTTGTACCACCTGAGTGCTTAAAGAGCTGCTGATGCGCCGCTGTCACCGGGCTCTCGGGGATCTGCCCGTTGCTGCCCTCTCCCATCTCAGGCGCTGCTGACGTGTGTGTGCTGCAGCTGTGCAGGAGGAGGCTCTCCAGATCCCTCATTACCGGCCCTTACTAATGACTGTGCACTTCCAGAAGGCCAATAGCAGCCTGGGACAGATGCATCCCCTATTCCAGAAAGCCTGTGAGAGAGAGAGAGAGAGAGAGAGAGAGAGAGAGAGAGAGAAGCCTCCCCAGTGGCACCGGCTCAGTTTGAGCTAGGGGAAGGTGCCCTCAGGTTTGTCTCCACCAGCTCTCGCTTTCCGCAGCGCTCTCTGGCATTCTGTGTTATTTCTTGTCCCAAGGTTTGTTGCATGGTTATTCTTAGTATGGCATAAAGGCCTCGTCTGAGGCTGCACGCCCTGCTGTGTGACACGTGGTGTGGGGAACCCCAGGGGAGCCTCAGCCCCGACAGCCACGGCACAGATGACGTCCAGATGACGTAAGACACTGCCTGGATGTTTCTCTTGTCTCATCCCCTCAGCAGAGTGAGATGCTGGCAAAAGTGACAGGTCTCTGCTGCTTGGTGTCCTGTTCATTCTGCAGCCACCATCAGGAACAGCTCCTCTCGCCTCCTGTCTATCAGAGTTCTCAGATGTCCACCTCACATGTTTGGAGAGGACCCCTTCAGACAGAGCAACACCCATCCCAGTTGTCACCCAGAAACAAAGGTACCGTGAGCTTACTGAAGCCACGTCTGTTTCTCTCTCTCCTCCTCACCTCTGACCTCTTCTGCTTTGCCTGAGCTCCTGTGCCTCCTTGCTCTGGGTGCAGCATGGACAGCAGCCTGGGGCAGAGCAACCACAGGTGTTGGTGTTTACTCTGTGTGTGCTTAAGAAGGACGGATTCTTCCCAAAACGAAAGAAAGAAACGATTCCTGGTCCAGCAGTGTTTATGGGTCGTGTTGTAATGAGGGAAAATCAGAAACAGGGGGGAAACTAGAGGAAGACAAGAACTGTAGTGATGGGATCTGATTCACCTGGGATGCAGGCACATCTCTGTGGCTGATGTGCACATATCTCTGTCAGTTATCTCAATGGCCACCTCGGTATTCATTCATTCTTTCCTGTTCCGTCTCCCTTCCTGAGCTTTGTTTTGTTTAAAATTGCAAGATGCAGACTCTTCACCTCTTCAGCTTCCTCCAAGTCCTTTGTGTGCCCTTCTCCCAGGCTGGATGACTGTCTCCTGTCACTGCTGGTGACACCACCGGAGCCTTGCCTCTGCCTGTCTGTGACATGACTTCAGCAGGCTGCTCTCTGTTCCCTGGCAGATCAGTTACCAGCAGGGATATCTGTGCAGCAGTGCACCCACCCTTTATGGTATCAGTGAGTTCCTGGCATGACCTTGGGGAAGGGTGGCTGCTCCATGAATTTCTCTCCTTGCCTTAGATGGGTTGGTTGAAGTAGCTGTGGCGCAGGCTGTGGATGGGATATTGCTTTCACCAAGTATGGGTGCATTAGAAGCTCACACTAGCAGATTATCGTTGCATTTTGCTTTGAAAAAAAACACGCCCAATTGTATACCCACAGTTTCTATTGTAAATATGCACACACACACACACACATATATCTATATACACACACACATATATCTATATACACACACACACACAGAGTCCTGGGGAGATTTTTGCCCTTGTCTCAGCAGACTTCTTGCGTAACAGGACACAAAAAATCTCGCCCCAGCTTTCATCCACGATGCTCAGTGAGCTTGCTGTTGAGCTGGAGCATGGCTTTGTGAAAGATGCCCAGCCTAGAAGTTTTGGATGAGTCTGTTTCCAACCCCAGACAATCTGGTAGAGCATCCCTCTACTCAGCACACGGGCGAAGCTCGTAGCTTGCTCTCAGAAACGCGGAAATCTACTGGCAACAGGCATGCTACAGCAAGCAAACCTAGAGTTGATTCATCTGCCTCTCTGCTCTTGCTTTGGGTCCCCCTAGTGAGACAACCGTCTGGAAATGTGATTGGTGTCATCACAGAAAGTGGTTGATGTTTGACAAGAGCCCGTGAGAGCTCAGCTGCGCTGGGCTGCAGCCGCTCCCCGCTGTCCGTGGCCAGTTCTCCTCGGGGTCCCAGGTGTGAGGCTGCCTGTCTGTGCCCATCGCTGAGCTCCCTGGCAGGCAGGGCTCCCGCAGGGCCCGTGGCACCTACCACTGCCATCTCTGCTCGTGGCCACCCTCCAGACGTGTGCTGTCAGCTCAGGCTCCTTGGGGCACAGCTCACCATTGGGTGACCAGCAGCTACTGGTGAGGCTGCAGTTCAGGTGTCCTGAAAGCAGCATTAGGCCTCCCCAGAGCAGCACAGGCTGGTGGGAATGCTGTGGGGATGGCACTGTCACTGGTGGTGTGCTGGTTGTCTCACACATCTTTTTTCACCTCTCCCGCTTGTGCTTTTTGGACACGACAGCCAGGCAGCCTCGTGCACCCTCACCTGGGGCAGCTGCAGAGGGCTGCCCCCTTCACCAAGCCATCGCACACATCTGCCCTTGTCCAGGCTACCCCTGTGCCTCCTCAGAGCCAGTGACAGGCCTGTGCTGTGGGGTCTGGCAGACGAGGCACATGTCCTGGCCCTGCCAGTCCCTCTGTGCCGATACAAGCTGCAGCGGGAGCTCCCACGCCAGGGCACTTTTGGGGTGGCAGAGCAGATGAAAAGATTCGTGATCAGCTGCAGCAGTCCCCCTGTCCCTTGCTTCATCCATGGCAGCTGGTGGATTCCTTGTGAAGCGCCATCCGCTGTCCTGGTTGTTCCAGATGAAAGTCTCCTCTCCAGGGACTCCTTCCCCAGGCAGAATCCTTCGTTTGCGTAAGTGCTTCCGAAGGAAAGGCAAGCAGCACGGAAACACAGCCCCTGCTCTCTCATCACTGCTCAGGAGTCCAGCTAAAGCTGCCATAGCACCCCTGCCTTAGTTTCCAGGAGAAAAAGAGATCCTTGCCGCGGCAGGGAGAGAGCTCTGCCAATGTTTCCTTCTCACAGCTAAGCACTGGCAGTAATTTCAGCTGTGGCAAGATTCATCAGAGTTAATCATCTGACCCTCATCTCCATGAGATAATTTTTCAGCGAGCAGAATTTGCCAGTAGCCTCAGCTGGCATCACGCAGACCAACATGAGCAAAATCACATCGCGTTCCAAGCCTGGCTTTCCAAAGCCCAAGCAGGGAAAGAGAGCAGCGGGCGTCAGATCCTGAGGAAGACCCAGATTCGAGCGAGCGCTGGGTGCTGGGGCCATACGGCTGCCTCAGGTAGCAGCGCCCAAAACTTCACCAGCACTTCTGGCCCCGAGCGGCTGGCGTCTTGCAGAGCCTTCTGAGCTGACAAGTTTGCCAACATCCTGAGCGGTGAACATCTCCCGGGGTGGGCGGTTCTTGGGAGGCTTCCACGCATCTTCTGTCGGCTCTGAAAACCTGTCTGGAAAAAGAAAAAGAACCCACCCGGGCTCCTTCTGGCTCCAACCCTACGGAGGCAGGTTGGGTTGGAAAGGTCCCATCTCTGCAGGGGTTTCGAGCCAACCTCCTGATTTGATGTGAACAGTATGTACGAAAGCCGCTGAATGACATGTTTCCATGATAAAGAGTGTGGTGATGAAATCCTCCTGCGTGCCAGGGATGGAAACAAAAAAAGTCGGTGGGCAGCTGCAACACATCACAAGAGCTGGAAAACAAAACCCTTTCTGATTCCCAGAGCAGCTCCCGAGGTGCTCGGGAGGCTCAGATTCCTGCCCCCTGCAAGGCACCTGCCCTGCCCAGGCCTCGGACGGGCGCTGCCTGCGTGTCGCAGCCGAACAATCGCTCCGCGCGGAACGTGCTCGTACGGGGAGGGAGCGTCTGAGTGGCAGAGGCTGATAAATCGTTCTCTGGAGTTTCTCCGCTCTGCTTGGCTTCCTCCCATGGATCCATAGGAAATCAATGGGACTTTGCAGGTGAAAATCCATAACCCACGAGCCCATGCATCGATGCCTTCGAGCACGTCGTGTTCTCAGGTAACATGCCGTTTGCTCCTGGGTTTCGTTGGCATCTTTCTGCTGTGGGGAGGAGGGTGAGGAAGGACCAGGGTGATTTTTGAAGCATCCTCGTGCCAAATGAGGACCCATCCTGGAGGAACACATCCTGCTCACGTGTCACCCAGCCCTGGAGCTGCTGGAGCTGCAATGGCTCAATAGCTCTCAGGTTCTCTCTCAGGAACTGAGACCAGTTAGATAAACACATGGTACTGACGCAAATGGGACCTTCCTGGGCAGCTGGAATGTGGAGTACACCTGGGGAGGTTCAAGAGTCTAGCAGAGCCCTGAGGAGCTCAGCCTGTCTCCCGTGGGCCATCACCCCAAATCTCCCCATCTCTCCAAGAGAGAGGACTGGATTGCTCTGGCTGTGGTCTCGGCAGGTGGGGATGCTTCTGCAGCCTGACAGCTGTGTGTTTTGGGCCCACTGCAGTGGGTTGGCCCTGGCCAGCAGATAAGCACCCAGGCAGCTGCTTGCTTGCTCCCTCCCTCCCTCCTCCCAGCAGGAGGGGAGAGAAGGGGAAGAGTGAAAGTGAGAAAACTCGTGGGTCGAGGAAAAGACAGTTTAAGCAGCGAGATGAAGCTGTGTGCTCACAGAGGGAAATAGGGAACACATTCACTCCTTCCCTTCAGCAGGCAGGGGTCCAGCTGCTTCCTGGGGAGCAGGGCCTCACCGTGCATGATGGTTATTTGGAGACACAAACACCATGACCACCATCACCCCTCCTTCAGTCTCCTTCCCCTGAGCTTTTACTGCTGACATCGTATGGCAGGGAACATCCCTTAGGTCAGCTGGGGTCAGCTGTCCTGGCCCTGTGCCCTCCCAAAGCCCTTCCCACCCCATGCCTGGGGGCAGAATGGGAAGCAGAGAAATCCTCCACACACAGCTCAGAACCATCCAGAACGCTGGTGTGTTCTCAGCAGAGCTGCTTTAGTCACAGAACCAAACCAGGGCACCGTATGGGCTGCTGCGAGGAAAACAAACCTCATCCCAGGCAGATCCAGTCCACCCACACAGCTTTAGTTCACAAAGCAGCTCCGTGCCTGGGGCATCACCTTCTGTCTGCCATGGACAAAAGCTTTGCAGAGCTCTAAAGGTGCCACATACAGAAATAGGTCCATCAAGATCATCTTCCTTCTATTGCTCCAAAGAGACAGACAGCCTGAAGCTGGTCGGAAGAGATATTGGCTTGAGTGTGCTGCCTTCAGTTTAGGAGACCCCCATTTCACTTCGATGTCCTGCAGAATGGTTGTTTATCTTCTCTGTGCCTCATTTTCCCAGTGCCCAGAGCAGAGGCTTGCAGCAGCCCCAGTGTCCCAGGCGCTGGTGGGGATGCAGGGACACGGGGGAGGGAGATGGGGCTGTGTGAAACCACTTGGTGCTGGCTCTGTTGCACAGATATCATGTCATCCCTCCTCTGCCCTTGTTTATCTTGGAGCTGCCTATTCCATGAAGTGTAGCTTCCACCTGGGCCTGGACTGCTTTGGTGTAAGACTCGTGGAAGGTTCCCTGCAGATCTGTGCCACAAGATGTGACGGGAACCTGCACAACATATGGTTCAGATCTCCTGGTTTCATACAAAAATGGGACTCGTCTCCGTAATCCTCAGCTGAACAGAGACATACAAGCAGAGCCAGAAGGGAGCATCACTGCCACTCTGGTGCCAGCTTTCTGGGTCAGCGCTGACTTCCATCTCTGCACAAGCAGAAGGCAATCAGCCACGCTCACCCACCAACGCTCATTCCCAAGCACCCACCTGGGGGCTGGGTCAGGCTTTAACTGACCCACTTCCAGGTGGTGCAGCCCCAGGCAGCCCTTGTGCTACAGCTCCCGTGCTGGGTTATCCTGGCCTGCAGGTCTGCACCAAGCGAGGTCCTTCTCAGCATCAGGGTCCTGCATGAGCTCTGCAGCGAGTAACCAGCAGCACCACTGACCTTCTGTGCTGCTGGCAGGAGTGGGTGACAAGTCCTGTCCCCGTGTCTGGCCAGCAGCCTGGAGTGCAGCTCTGCATCACGAACTCAGCCATCAGGGCTTTGCAGTGGGGGGGATGTGCACGTACCCAGGCAGGCAAGAGGGACTCTGCTGTCCCGTACCCTCTGCCTACCTGTAGCTCTGTTAGAGCCTCAGCCCTTCTGAGCCTGACTTGTGCTTTCCTTCTTTTATCTGTTGCTCAGCTGTTGTTATCCAGCTTTGTTGTTGTTGTTGCTGTTTTCCTTCTAGGGTTTGAGATCAGTGAAGAGCTCAGGATTCAGCTGCTTTGGTTATTTGCTGTGTTTCCTTGCCTCCCTTTGTACCTGTATCCTTAAGATCATGTCTGTAGGGAGCTGTCAGCAGTCCCTGTCCCCCTCAGCCCCCCAGGAGCTCACCCCCTGCCTCTCTGAGGCTGTGGGAAATGTCTCTCAAGCCCATTGTCTGTCTTTTGCCACTCTCGCACTTCAGAGCTGTGAACTCTCCCAGCTGCTCTCACCCAAGGTGCCTCCCACTTTCTGTTTGCAAGGATCCCACATCAAATGCATGCAGCCTAAAGCTAACAGATGTTTTTCCAGCCCATCAGCTCAGTAGGAAACTGAGATTCAGGGTTTTTTTTCCATTGCTTGTACCACTGGTGCCGAAGTTTCTCTGGGATGAAAGCTGTCTTGGGATGCAGAAATGAAAGTGAAGGAACCTCCACAATCCCAGGCAGCACAAATCTGCCTGATTACAGGACTCTCTAGTCGCTCTCCATGTCTCTTGGAGATGTTTTCCACTGAAGCCAAATGCCCCTGACCATGCTTCCCCACAGTTTCCTAAAGAGCTGATGTTCCTTTTTACACCTGAAAGCACAGCCACGCTCATGAAGAACCACCCTGATTTCACCAGAGGGAAGCGTGAGCCCAGTCCCTGGTGGTTACCTGTAACTGGCCTTGGGAGATAACGTAAAGCACAGTGGAGCCTTTCCTGAGCGCATGGCTGTGCAAAGGAAGGACCAGGCTTTGTGTGGCTCCAGGGCAGAAAGACCTTCCTTTTTCTCTACAACAGCCCTGGACCTCCTGTGGGGAAATCTCATCTCCATGGCTTATGTGCATCCATTGGCCAGACAGGCCCTGTCCTTCCTCAGGTACCTCAGCCCACATCCTCACTGCCTCGCCTCCAACCCCTGCTTCTGCTCCATGTTCAAGAGGGAAGCAAGGCAAAGGGAAAGGATGGGTGCAAAGGGCAAGGTGACAGTCACCTTTCTGTGCTGGCAGGAGCGTGGCTGTGCCGGGGCCTTTGCCAGGGCTTGCACTCGTGTTAAGGGCGAGCTGCTCTCTTTGCTTCAGCAGAAGCTGCATCCTGCTGGCTCCCTCCCCTGTAGCCAGCCCAGCCCTGCAGAGCTGTGAGTCACGTAGAGCAGTGAGATTTTGCTCCTGTGGCTGCCACAGCAGCTCAGAGCAATGCACAGGGGAGCTGGTGGGCTAAGCCAGGAGGTGCCGTCTCCACGTGGTTGCTCTCCAGGCAGGACATGGGCTGTTCTCACTGCATTTGTTTTTATAACCTCTCAGCAAATAAAACTCTGAGCACAGAGGGTCAGGACACGCAGTGGATCAGAGAGGGGGATGTAGGTGAGGAATAAAAGTCACTGCATTCTCTCATCTCCTGCTGTGCCCTGCAGGAACCTGGGCCTCAGCACTGACAAGTCCTGCTGCAGGAGCCTCCACGGAGACATGCGAGTCAGCAGGAGGACTGCTCAAACTGTCATCAGAGGAGATGGGACACAGCAAAGGGACTGGTTGTTGGGTGCAAGGTGAGTTTGGAAAGCTGTACCTGACCGCTGGACTTTCCTAAGACATAACCAGGTATTCCAGTGAAGCTGAGAGAAGTGAGTACCCACCATCCGCTCATCCAAACCCACCCAATCTGCAGCAGGCAATGTCCTGGTCAACAAGGATCACACCTTGCTTTTTCCCAACAGCTGGGGAACTTGGGTCTGCTGGCCTGGCCACGTGGATCCCTCTCCTGGCTTTAGGAAACTCAAAGCTTGTTGCCCAAGTGACTCATGTGATCTCCTTGGTAAGGAAGATAAGACCTCTCACCTCAGAGGCTGGTTTATCCCAGGCAGAAGAAAGGACGTTGGTGAAGGGTTCAGTGGCCCCACTAGCTGTGCACAGCAGAAAGGTTTCGGTGGAGTCTCACTGTGGGTGTTGTGAAGCCATCAGAAAAGCCCTGCCCTGCCAGCAGTGAGGATCCATGCCCTGGCTGCAGAGATAAGATGTGCTCAGATGCTGAACGGGAGAGGATCCAGCAGGCAGTGTTAAGCAGATTGCTCCTGGCAGGACCTGACTGTGTGGCAGAGCCACTTGAGTTCTGTCCAGTTTGCCTGTATCTGGGAAGAAATTGTTGAAACCAAGTGCAGCTGCTAAGCAAGATCTCCAAGTCACCTGCAGCTGGAAGAGTTTTGATGCTACTGGGACCAAGGAGAGGGAGTTCTGCAAATGGCATCACCCCAAATGTTTCAAGGAGCGTCGATGGATACAGATAATTGCTGTGAAGTTGGGAGCTTAAGATGCTCCAGTTCCTGGGGCTGGAAAAGTCCTTCATTCAGAGCACAGAGAAGAGTAAGGTGCAGGAGAGGAGCTTGCTGTGTGGGGCTGGGCGTACACATACAGAGAGGAGAGGCTCCAGACACATCCCCTTCGCTTATGGCACCACACATCAAAATCCCCCCTCCTGCTGGGCCTCCTTGCCCCTGGCAAAGGCTGGCAAGAACTTCTTTGTGCTGGATAATTGAAGCCTTGTGCTATTAGTCATTATTTGGGGCTGGGGGGGCACTGAGAGAGTGCACATGCTTTCTCAACCACTGGCAGGTAGGAAACCATCTCTGAACAGAGATGCTGGGCTGAACTGAGGGCTCTCCCAGGGGTGCTCACAGGCACCCCAGCTGTTTCCCTGGCTGGAAAACACTTTGAGTGGTTGCCTGTGAACACACCAAAGTTGCAAAGGTCTCCCAGAAAGCCCTCAAAAGACTTGATTTTCATTTGCCAGCATGTTGTCTGTTTTTACTGAAACCCTCTTCCAAACTGCAAAAAACCAGCACCCTGATGTTTAAATGTGGCTGTTGAAAAAAGCCAGTGCTCATGGTTCTGCAGAAAGTGGCAAGGGCCAGGTTGAATTCATGCCAGCTGCCACTTACTTATTAAGCAGTGTCAGTCTTTCCATCCAAATATGTTCCCATCAGACATTTTGACCATTTTAATTTTGACATTTTAATTGTGATCTACCTATCCCACCTGTGTCCATCAAACGGCCAGAGGTGGGGGGACACAACAGCAAGGGCTTGCAAGTGAAATCAGGGACAGGTGAGGAGTTCCCACCCCCCGTGATAAAAACCAACCCACTGCTGATTAAACCTCATTGCTCAGACTTTAAATGCTGCAGCTTGTGTCTGGTTTGGATACTGCGGTCCTCCTGCTATGGCGAAAAAGCTGTGGTCTTACTCCAGGCACAGGAAAACTCGGGGCTTGGTGGAGCTGTGAGACCCAGGAGCCACAGCAGAGACGGCAGCAGCAGTGAGTATTGGGTCAGGCTGGGATCCCAGCCTGGGCAGATGTATCACAGCAGCTCAGATCTGTGTGGGAGGAGGCATTTCTTTGCCTGCTGGGGAGTCAGTCTGGACCTCACCTGAATACAGAGAGCGATTTCCCCAGAGTGCAGGCCAGTGGGATTTTAACCCACACAGTGTCAGCAGCGGTGGAGGAGATAACGCGAGGCAACGGCTGTGGGCTGAATCTTCAGGTTGGACACTAGAGAAAGAAATCTCTTCCCTGTGTGGGTGGTACTGCCCTAGGTCAGGTCACAGAGATGTGGTCTTTTCAAGACCCAGCCAAAGCAATCCCCATCTGGCTGACATCAGTCCTGCTTCAGGCAGGAGGCTGGGCGAGGGGCCTCCCGGGAGACCGGCGCTCTCGTAGGTTTGATTTCATGCCTCAGTCTGGCAGCCTGTGCCATTATTTGTTTCCCTGAGCTCAGGTGTAGCCTCCTCTGCTAAGGGCTCCTGTGAGCAGGCAGACCTTGGAAAAACACTGAGCTGTTTATGTGCAATCATTTTTTTTTTTTGGAGAAAGGGGAATGCACACAGGCAGAGGCAGGTTAAATGCTGGAAGCGTTTCTTAGCTGCAGCCTCTGTCCTCACCAAGCTTAGGAGAAAGCCTTTCCTTCCCAGGGCAGCTGAGCTTACCCCAGCTGGATGGGCTGTGGGGCCAGATGATCTACCCAGCTCAATGAGCCTTCTTGACCTCAGGCCAGCTCCATGCCCAAGAGTGGAGCTGGACCTCCCTCAGACCCCAGGCACCCAGACCAGCTGGGCTGGCCGTGTTCTGCCTTCAAACAAGGACAAACGAGGTGGAATTGAGAGAAGAGTAACAGGAATGATTATGGGGGTGGAGGTAATGGCTGAGGAGGAAAGGGTTTGAAATTTAAAGATGGATAGCCAGGCTCCAAGCCTACACAGGGAGACATTATCATCAGTCATTAAGCATCATGCTGCTTCAGAGCCGGGGCAGGCTCATGATTCAAGCTGGGCCGGGCTCCACGGTGCTGTTCCAGAGGAGCAGCACGGGCCATGCTGAAGGAGCCTGTCCACACACAGCAGCACCAGCAGCTTGTGGGTTTTTTTCCCCTTGACACAGCAGCTCATATTAAGAAGTGAAGTTCTGCTGGGCTCTAGGCAGTCCCACAGGGGCAGCAGAGGGGGAACCTCAGGCTTAGCTTCAGGGAGGTTTCTAGAAGCTGGAATTGACTTGGCGTGGCAGTGATCAGCCAGACAAAGAGTCAGAGCCCCATGGCTCATGACACTGAAGTTGGACTGGACACGGCAGCAGGCGATGGAGAGCGATGCTGCAGCCGCTGGAGCGAGCAGGGGAAGGCTGTCCCAGGGCAGCCTGGCACCAGAGGCCAGCTCTGCCTGCGGTGCCATCCCCAGCTCCCTGCCGGGGCCGCTGTGCCGAGCCCTCCTCACCCCTGCAGCCAGGGAGCGGGTCCCACGGAGCCTGCGAGCCGCCAGCGTCGTGTGGCGAGACGGGGAGGGAGCAAGGGAGAGCAGAAAGGAGAGCAATTAATATGCAGCTGGTGCACGGGCTGGAGTGAAAGGAGCCGCCGATGACCACCCGGAGCTGACGCTTGGAAACGTACAATAAAAGCTGAACGGATGGCTGAATGCAGGGCCCAGCAAAGCAAAACAGATGCAAGAGGCTGAGGCCAGTGGAACCAGCAGCCAACAATGACAGCAGAGCCCACGGGCTGGGGGGCACGTGGTTGGCACAGAGAAAGGAGGAGGCCAGAGAGAAGCGCAGATGAGCTCTACCGAGGGAATCAAAAGCCTGCTGTGTGGAAAGCTGGAACAAACGGCAAGTGTGCTGCTGCCACACAGGGCAGTGGGAGCTGCGTGGCCCCTGCGTCCCTCCAGATCTCACCCAGACTCTGCTCCCAGGCTCGGTGCAGAAGCCTCTGTCGTCCCTGCTGCCTTCCCCAGGGAGGGCTGCCCTTGGCCGCACGCAGCTGGAGGGATATCAGAGGCTGTTCTACAGAGACCCTGCAGCCAGAACTCCTCTGTCCCCCTGCAGCCAAAGCCCCTTCCATCATGAGAGGGAGATCATCCATCCCTTGCCCAGTGTGGTTTGTGGGGTTGGCTGCACCGGCTTGTGCCTCCCAGGTTGGCTCTGCTGTGCGGTGGCACTCGTGTGAAGGCTTGGGAAGGGAAGAAAAGGTCCACGGTGCTGAGGCCTCCTGCCCCTTGACCTGCTGGGGCATTGTGCTGTGGTTTAGCCCAGCAGCTGATGCCCTGAGCCAGGCACGCTGTGACAATGCCTCTGCCAAGAGGAGAGCTGATTGTGTAGCCAAGGACACAGGCGGCCAGCCCAGGAGCTCTCGTGTCGGTGACATCCGTGAGGCTGTGTAGGACGTGTGTGCGTGTTAGAAACAGAAAGCAAGCATTTGCGATTCCTATCCAACATCCAGATTTATGTGGCAGATTTATGCACCTGGTGAGGAACATCTGCAGTTTGGAATGGCTGGTGAGGATCTGCAGGGAGTGTAAAGCAGCTCGGGGCTTCCACAGAGATGTGCTGCGTTGCAGAAGAGAGCGCCTGACCCCCAATGCCGTGTGCAGGGGGGGCAGAGGCCCAGGGTCAGTGGCTTTCTTGCAGCGTGCAGAAGACTGCAGGGCAAAAGCTGGGCACGTCTGCACTTGCATGACCTCCAGGAGCTGTAAACCCACCTCGAACATCTCAGGCCGTGAGAGAACCAACGAACAAACAAACAGAAAGAATGAAGCAATGAGAGAACAAAAGCAAGAAACAAAGAGCCCTACCTGAAAACTCCCTTTTGACTCCTGGCATCTCGTCTGTTTGCTTGTGGCCTCCCTTGTGAGAGGCCATAAAAGAAAATTTTGCAAAGGGTAGGGTGTTTTTGTGAGCTCCTTCTCGCTGCTCCCAATGCACAGCCCAATTTAGAGGAGTGTTGCTTCATCTCCCCAGCTCCTCACAGTTAACCTGTGGAGCAAGACAGACTCTGCAGTGCTGTAACAACCCATTAGACAGCCAGTCAATCACACCAGCGATCACTATAATGGTACGTACACCAGCGGATGCTTCCTCACCGGAGCCAGGCACAGCGGCACACCAGCAGGTCCCTGCAGCACCTACCAGGGGATCAAAGGATATTAAAGGGGTAAAAATAAAATGCACAACCTGAGCTCTCCTCCAGCTGCCTCTTCTTCCTGCTGGCAGAGACAGAGCGTCGTGAGGATGCCGTGCCCACGTCAGAGACTGTCCCTTCCAGCTGCTGCTCGGCTCCCTGGGCGGCTGCTGCCTGAAGCCTCCCATCAGCTCAGCAGCACCCCTTCCATGCACAGCCAGAACCAGGCTGCAGGATGCCAGGAAGGCAGGAGATTCTGTCTCTGTCCCTGCCACAGGCTGCCTTAAGCCCTGTGGTGAGTGATGCTGTCATGGAGATCCACCCAGGGAGCCTGGATAGACAGGGCCAACGGGCCCTTGCTTTGGTCACTGTGCTGCTTCTCGTCCCTCTCTTGTTTCCTTGTGTCCTGGAACTTTCAGGGTGGTAGATACAGGGACCAACTCCAGAGCTGCCTCTTGGTTCTGGAGAAAATACAGCCTGTGGTCCTCAAAATCTAGATGCAGACAGCTTTAGAAACCGCACCAGGAGATGGATTTGTTTCTTCTCCAGCCTGGAGCCCTCTGAAGCTGAGGAGCCTGTGGGCGACGCTCAATGCTCAGTCTAACTGAAGTATAAATACACCAAAGCAAGATTCCCACGTATCCCTAAGCCTCCCAAACAGCCAAAGCCTTGCATTAGAGTCAGCCAAACCAGCAACCCCTGGGTGCCTCCAACAGAAGCCTTTCCTAAAAGGGAAACCTTGGGTCTCTCCATGTCACTGGGCGTTGTGCAGAGGCAGCTGGGGAAAGGCCTCTGGACTCTGATCTAACGGTTTCCTCTGGCCTTAAAACTTGTTCTTCAAAGACACGCTGATTCTGTGCTGTGCCTGCAAAGCCCCTGTTATAGATCTGGCAAGAAGGTGTCCAAATCTACAGCAGCCATGGGCACCACCGTGATGGATGTGCTGGAGAAGGCTGGGCTAAAGGAGGGATGTGGTGCCTGTACGGACACGAGCAGCCTTCGGTGAGCCATAAATCAGCTGAGAACCCCTCAGTGTTTAGAGACAACCAAGGTATGTTCTAGTCAATCAATCTGTTGCTGAACACATTATTAATGCCTGGCACACAGATTTATGGTGAGGGCTGGATGATGCCAAAGACGCGTTTGTGAGCAGGAAGTTTTGATGACTGGGCTGAAAACACCATTCACTGGTGAGAAGAAAGCTGGATGTAATCGCCACTGTTATTTATCAGGAAGCAGCCATCTTCATCTCTCTGGTGTCCACTCTAACGTGCAGGATACCTGGGCTCTCTTGTCTCTCTCCTTCTGCCTTGGAGGTGTGCGAGTCAAACATGGGTATCGGCACCGCTCCACATCGTTCCTGACACGGGCAGAGGTGCTGGGCCTCGTGCTGTGCACAGAACCCCACGGCACAAAGTCACCCCTCAGAACATCACCTCTGTCAGATCCCTCACGCAGGGAGAGACACAGGAGGAAGGAAGAGAAGCAGCCCCAGCTGTAGCCTTAGAGCATGGTGGCTGTGGAGTTCCAAAGAGATGGGATGGAGCATCTCGGGGAGGTCAGTGTGAGGAGCAGCTGTACTGGCACGAGTGTTTCTGACACCGCTTGTGAGTCCAAGGACTGATGCTGTTGTGCAGTTCCCTTTGCAGTGGTGCCAGTCCCAACCTGTCCTCATCTCAGCCTTGCCGGTCCTGTTGCCAGCCTACCATCACCAGCTCCTGCCTTCCCCAGAAGGTGCCTGCGTGGCAGTTGGACTCTGGCATGGCCGTTCTTCCTCAGCAGCCACCTGGGATGTGCCCACAGTGTGGAAGAGCCAAGCCACGATGCTGAGGGCTCGTGCCCAGGGATGCACAGACTGTCAGGTCCTGTGGGCTGCTGGCTCCAGCCTGCTCAGCACCTCCATGGACATGGCTAAACACAGATGGGTTACTGTCTCCACAGCATGAGGAGCTCATGAAGGTTGCAGAAGGAGGACACCTGATCCCTTCCTCCACCACACTGAGCAGACGAGCTCTAGGACCAGTGCTCCAGCCCCAGCCTCAGCCGCCTCTCCAGCCTCAGGCCCATGCTGCCCTGGCCAGCTCTCTGCCCGCTCAGCTCCCTCTCCTCCCTTTACTGCTGTTTTTGTTTTCTTTCCACAGCTCGTTTTCTCGGTCATCCATGTCTCTGTGCATCATATATCACGCCTATGTGTCCGGAGGAAAGAAAGATCCCCTCCAAGCCAGCAGCCCGGTAACGGATGGACCTTCCCGGCTCGCAGCGAGCTGACAGCTTGTGAGAACAACAGCTTGAATTACTGAAAGAACTTTTCCCACTGAGTTAATCTGCAATGGATGTAGGTGACCTTCTAAAGGCATCTATTAATCAAAAGGCGAGTGCCCATTCACCGTGCTAGGCTGAGCCCTTTGGGGAAGGTGGGGGGGGGGGCTGCTAATTTCCCTCTGAGATAAATCATAATTTGACAATAATCATCTGCCCTAATCACTCCGATTCTTCCCTTTAATTATTTGTACACACAGCCCTTCCTGCCTGGGAAACACAAAGGACAGCAGCAAACATGGCGTTGGCTCTGCCGACGGGGATGCACCGGGGGCTCCCCACACAGCCTCCCGCTGCCGGCCGCGGTGCAGGGCCCTGGGCACCCCTGGGAGGGCTGCTGGGGGGACAGCAGGGAGGCTCTGGGGCTGTCCTGGGAGCAGAGCATTCAGGAAAAGGCTCCTGGGGAGGAGACAGCAGAGAGCAAAGGGGCTCTAGAGCTGTCCTGGCAGCCCGGGCTGGCATCCCAACGTTGCCCAAGGTTGTACCCAGTGCAAGAGGCTGACTCCTGCACGGTGCCCATCCCCTGTGCTCTTCCTGCCTGGAGGACTGTGACAACATTGAGGCTGCAGAGAGCATGAGGTTAATGTGACATCAGTGCCCCTGATGGAAGGGCTGTGGGCTGGGACTCCAGCAGACACCTGGAGGGAGGGATGTTTTGGGTGGTCCTGCTGGTGTGGATGCCTGGTGTTGGCCTGGGGCTGGTGAGGGGTCCCTGCCTGGGGTGAGACCCTCCCCCTCCAGGCAGTGTGAGGATGGCTCTGGCAAACACCAGCAGCCCCCTGCCCTTGGGAGCTCTCACGTGGTGCAGAGTGTGATGCCTGGCCCACGCCATGCTTGGAGGATGTGGGCAAAGGCTCCACTTCTTAGCATCTCCTCCCAGGCTGTGGAGGTGTGGAGCTGGGTCTCGTTCCTGCCTCCAGCAGCTGGTCCTTCCCCTCAGCCTCCTCCAGCACTCGGGCTTCCCCGTGCTGCAGAGACAGCGACCCTGGGCACCCATGAAGGCAGAGGGTGTGTTGAGGGGGTGGGATGAGCTCTTGGCCAGTGTGCCTCTGTGGGGTAGCAGTACAAGTGGCAGCGGTGTGCTGAGGTGCCACGGTGGTGGCTGCAGGGAGGGTGGGAGGCTGCAGTTTCCCCAGCACAGCAGAGGCCCCGTGTTCCTTCAGCTGGGACCAGCTGGGAAACGCTCCACTAAACTCTGTCTCGGCGTGTTCGTGGGCTGAGGCCCGGTGCTCGCTGCCCCTGGGAACGTGGGACTCCTCTTTTTAATTCTCTCCTTGGGAAGCAAACGCCTAAAACTGGCAACAGCCGGGAAATGCTGCTCAGCACCTCATGGGATGTGAGATTTCTCACTGCACCCTCGCTGCTGTGCCCACGGCGTCTTCCACAGCTGGTTTGGGCAGGGGCTGGGTGCAGCAGCCGCTCAGCACCAGCGCCCGGGGAGCGCAGCCCCGCGCAGGGAGCAGGATGGGCTCCGGCTGCATCTCACCCCCTGCTCAGGAAGGTTTGCGGATGGGACGTTTTAGGATTTAAACGTCAGCCATGCCCCTAAAACCCAAGCAAAGGCGGAGACGGCTTCCCACAAGCTCTTAATGCTGACTTGCGGTAATTGCCGGAGCCCGGGTCAGTGGGATGTCTTGTAAGCTGTACCGTGGACCTACAGCACCATATGCTGGTCTAGTTCTGCATCTACACAGCGGCACAGCCTCTCGCCTCCTTGGTCCCTGCAAAGCTGCGCCAGGACGGGCGGCTGGGCTGGGCTGGGGGAGCTGCAGAGGGCTGGCGATGCCCCCCGTGCCCTGCAGCCCACCCGGGTGGGTGCCCGGCGGGGCTCAGAGAAGGGAGCAGGGCAGTGATGGGCTGGCAGCATCCTGCTCCCTCCGGGTCCTCCAGGGATGCCCGTGCAGCTGCAGGGAGCAGAGGGAAGCTGGAGCTCAGCCTGCACGGTGGGTCTGGGGCAGCTGTCCCCCACCCCTGACCTGCTCCATCCCCTGGCCTGTGCTTTGTCAGCTGCAGTGCTGCACCAAACCCACCCTGCAGCAAAGCTCCTCTTGGTGTCAGCAGCCCCAGGGGGAGCAGAGCCCTGCCTTGGGACCTTCGACTGCTCCAGGCACCCGCTGGGCCCAGCTCTGCATCCTGCCCCACCAGCGCTGCTCAGACCTGCCAGACTGGGGGCAGCTGGGCTCGTGGTCCTCCCTCAGATGGGAGGGATGAAGTGACCCTGAGCAACTCAGAGTGACCACATTAACGTGGGGCTGAGGAGGAGCAGGCTGCTTCCCAAAAGCCTGATCTGTGGGTCTCTGCCATGAGAGGCTGGTGGTGGCTGGAGCCAAGGATGCAGAAACAAACGCCACAGCTGAAGAGAACTAACTGCATCACCGAGGAAGGCACGGTGCCACTCCATGCCTGGCACCTCTGTGTCCTGCTTCCCACCCCTCTGTGCCCTGCAGGCTGTCTACACCGACCCTCAGGCCTGGACTGCGGTGCCCATCTGCGGGGCAGTGAAGCGCTGAGCCCTTTGGGGAAGGTGGAAGAGGTGCTTCGTGCTGCTGGGGCCTTTCCTGAGCCATGGGGGAACAGCTCAAAGCCACGTGTTCCTCCTGACCAGCTCTGGTAGCAGACCCTGAGAGCTTGGTGCATTACTCTTGACTCGCTTCTGAGCAAGTTGTGCCACGGGCATGAGGGCTGCAAGGTGAGGCAGCTCTAACCAGACACTGCTGGGAGAGATCTCTCCTCATGCTACAGCCATACATCAGCTTAGGCCTCTCCTGCCCCCAAAACCCATAGGGGCAGAGCTGGAGTTTTGCAACGACCCATCCAGACTTGGCATATGTATCATCAATCCCCTCCTGCTGCAGCTGCCCTTGGTTTGGACAGAAGCACACATCCTCCTGCTCTGGCTGAGCCTCTCCTCCGCGTGAGACGTGCCCGAGAGCAAGAGCACGTTCAGAGCCCCACGAGCAGAGAGTGGGCCCTGCTGTCTCCTGGCTCCTGCTGTGTCCCCTGGCCTGTGGCTGCCCACAGAGATGTGGGGCTGCAGTGGAGAAACAGAGAGAGCATTTGCCTCCAGAGCCTAAGGACGAGAGGAACCAAACAAAAGGCAAGGGGTCAGCAAGCAGGCTGCAGCGACTGGCACAGGCAGCGGGGAGCAGAGAGCGAGACGCCGCGATTTATGGAGCTGAGGAGAGGGAACTCTCGAGGGGCACTGATCCCGCACTATAAATACCTTCAAGGTAATGACATGAATGAAGGGAGTGAATTATTCACCATCTCTGATGATGGGAGGGCAAGAGGCAGTGACCTGGATCTGAGGAAGGGAAGTCTGGGTGGGAGGCAGCCCGGGCAGCAGGAAGAGCCCGGCGTGGGCTGCGCTCCCTGGGGCAGCTCTGTTCCTGCACAGGGTCCCTTCCAACATTCCCCTGGCCAGGCCCATGGCAGTAGCTGTGCTGGAGGGGGCTGAGGGGCTGGTGGCCTGTGTGGGAGCTCCCAGATTGCCTCTGCCTCCCAGCATGCAGGACAAGTCAGGAGGAGGGAGCGAGAAGAAACTGATTTCTTTAATTTGGCAGGAAGAGTCAGGGTTTGGAAATGCGACCTCCAGCAAGATCCCAGCATCACAGACTGGCTGAGGTTGGCAGGGAGCTCTGGGGCTCATCTGGTCTGGCCCCCTTGCTCAAGCAGGGCCACCCAGAGCCCAGGTCCATGTCCAGATGGATGGATACTCCACCACCTCCCTGCGTAAGTTGTGTCAGTGCCCTGTCACCCCCACAGTGAAAACGTGTTTGGTGCTGCTCAGAGGGACCCGTCTGTGTTTCAGTTTGTACCCTCTGCCTCCAGTCCCGTCTCTGGGCTCCACTGTAAGAGGCTGGCTCCATCCCCTTGGCACCTTCCCCTCAGGTATTTGTGTACAAAGATTCTCCTTGTGCCTAAGGGATGGATATTTCCCGTGCACAGGCAAGAAGCCTCCTGCATGCTGCGGGGGTTATTTGTCTGTCTGTGGACATGGTGTGTCTCCTGAAGAGTAATGACCACGCTGACATTATGCATGTGAGGGGGCCCAGGGAAGTGCTGTGCCTCTGCTGATGCTCTTGGCACGGGCTGGGGTTCAGCCCTACTCCTGCTCCCTGCTGCTTCGCGATGGGGAGCTGTGAACAGATTTCACAACGCCTGCTCTTTGTTCTCTCTGCTGCTGGATCATAGGCTCATGCCTCAAGGAAAATGGAGGAAAGGTGGGAATCATCCTGCTGGCCCTTTGTCATGGTGACCTGTGGAGGCAGAGGTGCCTCCTGCACGCCTGGCAGCCTGGCACCCCTCCTGGCAGAGGCTGAGGTGGGATGGCAAGCAACCTGAGACACAAAGGGGCCAGCTTGGGTGCTTTTTGCAACCTCACCAGTAGCTGTTTAGGAGAGAGGGCTCCGATCTCCCACCTAGTGAGCAGAGTCCCACGAGGAGCTGGGATGCTGGTTGTGCTGGCTGAGCCGCAGCGGTGCGAGAGGGAGACGGGGAGATGTCTGTTGTGTTGCTTGTCCATCACAGCCACACGGAGGAGGTGACATGGGCCGCAACGGCTTTTGGAGCAGATTGTCTAGAGGAGGCTTGCTGGCTCTGAGACACACAGAGACCACAGGGTCTCCTGTTCCCTCTTAGCAGAGACAGCTGCCCGTGGGCAGGGTGGTCAGCCTGGCTGTTGAGGAAAGATGAATCCACATGGGAAGAACACGATGAGCTTTGGCAGCCCGGGGCCAGATGCTTGCTCTCTGCCTCCTGAAGAGAAGGGCTGTTAATGTCACAGCTTCTGGACGCTGCAGTGACACGGAGCTGCATAACAACAGCAGGAAAACAGGGATCCCTTAGACCCTGTGCTGCATCGGCAGAGACGCAGCATCCGACCCGGGCGCTGATGCTGTAGGCAGGGAACAAGGAGGTGGGTCTGGTCCAGCATGGGCCATGCAGCTTTACAAGCCAGAGTAAGAGGAAAGGCAAAGGAAACTGCCTCCTGAATGCGAAATAACAGGAGCCTGGCTCCAGACCCTCAAGACAAAGCTATAAATGGGCCCGGCCCTGCTGCGACAGCGTGAGACACGCCGGAACAGCCGCGCGGCGTCAGGGCCGTGTCGGGCTCTGCGTTCTCTGCCATCCCTCCCTTTCATCCCACCACCCCCGCAGGCACGTTCCGTCTCCTGGTGACCGCGGCTGCTCCAGCACCGCTCCCAGCCCCGCTGGCTCTCACAGCAGCCGGCTCAGGTTGCAGCTGCTAATGGCAGGGACAGGGCTGCGGGAAGGATGTGCTGCACCTCCGGCAGCCTCCACACCCTACTCTGTCCCCTGGCCCTGGGGAGCTCGGCACTGGGTCACTGCCGTGGCGGAGCGGGGCTGCGGCCACGCGTGAGGCTGCGTGACGAGCCACCCCAGCCTGGCTCTGGGTCACAGGACCTGTCACCCCAGTTCCTGACCCCCTCCTTTGCTTCTTGGGCTGGAATTTTCCTGGTAAGCTGAGATGAAAAGAGGATTCTGTGGCCACCGCGGGAAGGACGAGCCACGTCAATGCCTCTTCCTAACACAGAGCTGACACCGAGATGTCCCCTGGGAGACGTGACCCAGCCCAGCTTCCCAGCTGGCTTAAAAGCCACTCTGCTCTGAAGCCACAGACCCCTCTCCCACAACAGCAAGCAAGGAGACAGTCTAAAAGGCTGCCCAAACCACATCCAGGCGAGGCCATTGCCCGCTTGTCCTCGTTTGACTGTGTCCTGGACGTGTCTGGAAGTGAGGGAACAAAGCAGAGAGGGCACAAAGCCATGGCCTTGCGCTGCCCGGATTAGCCCCACAGCGTGGAGGCACAATCAGCACGTCAGGCACAAACAGTCTGTGCCACATTTGTCTCCTTTGTGTCTCTGGGCCTTGCTGCACAAGGAGGAAAGGGGGAAGAGAAATGTGTCCAGGCTGTAACTAATTCCAGAGCCTAAGAAATGGATCAATTCACCCCCAAATAATTTACAGTGCGAAGGGAGCAGCTCTCCCCTTGGTTCGCTCCTCCCCGCGCACAGACACACACGCAGCCCCCTTCCCACATCCCTGCCATGGGAGGAGAACTGCCCAGAGCCCCTGAGCACTCCATCCCGCTGCCCCTGCCCGCTCCAGGCTGCGTCCCTGCGGATTTACACCCCGGTGCCTGTCCCTGCTTTGGCCCCAGACAGCCAGGAGCGGAGCCAAGGGGGTAACCCCAGTGCGCCTGCCCGTGCCCGGCTCAGCTCTCCCTGTCTCCAAAGGTTTCTCTCCCAGGCGTGCTTGACTAATTAGTAAACGGAGCCTAAACCTTTTGGTCTCCATCGATCTTATCTTTAAGGCCTGCAGACAACAATTCCTCAATCGATACCTCATTTAATTGCTGCCACCAGGCTGACAGCTGGGGCTCTGGCTGCACAGGCCTGGCTGTCACAGGGCAGCTTGCCACTGCCCCTTTCTAATCCCAAAATGATTTATCCTCACGCAGCTCCTCCCCTCTCCCCATTCCTGACCCTCTCTCCCTGTGCGGGGGGGCAAATGCCCATGGCACACGCAACCCCCCCTCCCTGGAACACACATCCCCCCCTCCCTGGAACACGTCGCTCCTCTGCCCCCTGAGCACGGCTGTGAGTGTGCAGCCCCAGCCCAGTCTGGAGCACGGCCGCAGTGAGGACTCTGAGGTGTCACCTGTGCTGTCCCCAGGCAGCCTACAGCAGGGGACAGACAGACAGACAGACAGATCCAGCCCCGCATCCCCACACCAGCCCTGGCCCCAGCACAGCCCTGGGGCACTGCCTGTCCCAGCCAGGACACGTTTGCTGGGCTGCTCTTCCCAGCCAGCCCCAGGAGCCGGATTCTGGGGGCTGCTCACATCCCTCTGAGGAGCAGAGGCAAGCCACGGCTGCTATTTTGGCACAAGCTGCATTGCAGTCCCCGGCAGGGCTGGGGAGGTGTGGTGAGCAGGTCGAGCCTCTGATGGGGCACCAGCCTCTGTGTTTGCTCTGGCTCAGGTTTTACCCTTGTTTTGATCTGACGCTGTGTTTTTGCTGCAGTTTAATGGCAATCACAGGTGCCACACACATTCCCTTCAGTGGCAGGCATGAGATAACTGCTGCAGCCCTGATCTTTGGCCGGTGATGCGTTTGTCAGCTGCAGCTCTCCTGGTGATGCCGATTGTGCTGTCCTTGTGTCCTCAGGAAACACTAAATGTGCAATGGAGGGAGGAAGCAGGGCTTGTGTATGAAGAGCTTGTGGTACCAACACCACCAGAATGGAACCTGGGCCCTGCCTCTGGATTGAGGAGGGTGCATTGCTGCAGTGTGATCAGCACAGCTGCAGCTCAGCCCAGCCACCCAGACCAAGGGCAGGTGGGATGCATCACATCCCACACACTTCTATAACAGTTACACCAAGGCAGAACGTGATCCTCAGCAAAAAAACAAGATTCTGCTCTTGGTGCAAGCTGCTGAGGCTGGAGGACATAGCAGAGGTCAGGCTGAAGGTAAAAAAGGTACCTGAATCCCAGCTCTCTGGGCCAGAAACCACCCCAGAGCCTTTGAGCCTGGGCAGGATGCAGCCTGCACAGCCAAGGTGTCCTACCACTGAGTTCAAGCAGCAACTGTGCCCTGCCAGGGTGCAGGTCCTAGCAGCAGGTCTGTCCTGTCCCAGCCTCCCAGGCCACAGGGAGGGAGGTGCTCAGTATCTCCACGACGGAAGGCCACAGAAGCTTGCTGTGACGTGGAGGTGGGATGGCTCGTGTGTTATCAGCAATCGGAAGTTGTTTCCACTGGCCTCTGCTACCACTGTTTCATTGTTTGTTTCATTGAGGGCTGCTGCCTGCTGCAACTGGCTCCTGCCAAGCCTTGAGTGAGCCAGGCTGGAGCACAGAGGGTCCTGTGGGCAGTCCTGGAGGGAGAGGCAGAGGAGATCCTCTCCTTGAGGGGGTGGGCTGGGGGCTATCTGCCCGTGCAGCCGGTGCCACAGGACAGCCTGTCCCTTGCCTTGGTGCGAGAGGGTGCCCGACACAGGCTCCTGGGAGATCAGCAGCTGGCCCTGAGCGTGCCCCAGATGGTTTGGTGCCAGGGTGTTTGCACACAGCTCTGCTGCTCGATGGGGAGGGAACGCGGAGCTGATCCCAGCTGAAGCCGTGCACTGAACTGCTGACAGACTGCTTGTGGAGACACAAACATTGGCAAATGGCCCTGCTTGCCATGTACTTCGAGACACGGCAGAGAGGAGGGAGCCCAGGAGCAGGGCTGCCTCTGGCAGTGACTGAGAGGCCTGGAGGTGTAGCTCGGGGTGTGTTTCTGGGAAGAGGTGAGTCACTTGCTGGGGAGATTTGAAGCATGTTTTTCCAAATGGGTGCAACTGGGGTGTCCAGATGCTTAAAATGAGGCTGGGGGTGAGCTGGACAGCTGGGTATGCTCCTCATGCAGCACAGTTTGGGAGATGGAGCATCCCACCTGCCCAGCCAGGATGCTCACAGACACCTCTCGCTTCAGAGTGATGTCCCTGGCCTGGAACCCTCCAGGAACCTCTCTCCACCTTAACCTCACCCTGCTGATGCTGAGCTCTTCTACCTCCTGGTCTTGACCCCTTTGTGCCCACCTTAGAGCTTTCCCTGTGGGGTTGTGGGGACGTCTCTCTCAGGGCAGCATTTTGTGTGATCTCCCACCTCATGCAGAGGTTGCCCTCCTGCTGCTGCAGGGGCTGGCCCTGCAGCATCCCCAGGGCAGCCTGTGTGTGTCAGCAATGCTCCAGCCCAGAGGTAGATGCTGAGCACACATCTGGCTCGTTGATCCCTGGGGACTTTGTGCAGGGGGCAGAGGGCCTGAGGGAAGGGGGCTCCACCACCTCTTCCCCTTGTCCTTGGGAGGTGACTGAGTGGCACAGAAACTCGATCATGGGATGCCACAGAACTTTCCAGCACCTTTGCGTGCCCCACGTGTTGTCCCACAAGCCGGGGGAGGGGGGTCATTCCCTCTCTGTCCTCAGACACACACAGAGCACAGGGACCTGGCTGCATCTCGGCACAGATATGTGTGCCAAGGGGTGAGGCAGCAGACCCCAGCAGTGCCTCCTGGGCTGCGTTCGCACCCCCAAACACCATCGTGTCCTGCGTTCTCATCCCTATGGGCTTGGTGGCACCTCAGCCTGGCACAGCAACGAGTCCACCGCTCAGCTCACTCCTCTGGGGGGGGGGGCTCTGGGCTGCAACCTGATGAGGCTGTTGCTCACTTTTGTCTGATTACTGCAGGTGTTTGATCGACTTAAGGCGCTAATTAGGCTAATTGGCGGAAGGGGCTCCTTGTCCTCGAACACATTTACCCCCCCCCC
>WBNH01008807.1:0-51419 GCA_013401255.1 Urocolius indicus | reverse complement strand
GCTGTATTAACCTGTTCCAGAGGCATGGGATGCCCCTGAGGCTGTGTTACCTCCCACATCAGCAGTAAGGTGTGGATGGGCTGCTCAGGGCGTTGCTTGCAGACCTCTCTGCAAGCAGAGCAACGCTGCAAGCTGGTGCAGCCACCCCCAGGAGCAGCATCCTCTGACAAGGGGTGCTGGGTGACACGAGACGTGGTGCTGGGAGGTGTCTTGTCCTTCCCTGAGAGCCTGTGGGGGATTAAGCTCGTGCTCAAGTGGTGTGACGCTATCTCAAAGGGCTGCAAACGCTTCTCAACCTGTTCGGGGAAGGACTTGGTGTGTAGGGGTTTTGGAGGGTTTGAGGCCTGAAAGGGGGGTTTGCTGCGAGGGTTTTACTGCTCTCAGGTCCCTGGCTAACTGCTTCCTCGTCTGGTGCCTCAGTGAAATGAAGCAGGCTCAAATGTGTGGCAGAAACACGCTTTCAGCCACCATCCAGTGATGTGTAAGACGTGAGCCAGAGGAGCAGCATTGCTCTGCTCTGACATGGGTGAGAGGCAGTGGGCTTCCTGTGCTTCCCTGACACAGAGAAGCAGAGTTTGGCAAGGTTTGTGATCCTGTTAACATCCCCATTCGAGGTGACTGGCAGGTCTCCTTGGTCTGGTGAGCAAGGGTTGCACTGGGAAGGTTTCAGGTGTTTCTTGGCAAGCAGAGGCAGTAGCCTCTTAGCAAAGTTGCAGGGCTGGGACTGTCTGTGTGGGATGGGAAGCTCTTGCTATGAGCAGCACTCTTCTAGTGCTATTAACTGTCCCCAGCTTCCAGTTCCTTGTCAGTCGCCCTGTGTAGGGTTTGTAGGAGGAAAGAGGGCTGGCCTGCTGGTTAGAGTTGAGTGCATCTGCTTTCACCTCTTTGCCAACATACTTTGGGGGAGACAGAGGGCAGGTTTAAGGGTACCAAGACGTTTGATACGTTCAGTTGCTTCCCTGAAACTTGGAACCAGCTTTGCACAGGATGGAGGAGTAACAAAGCATTGTCCCCAGGTGAATACTTTGTGAGGTTCTTTCTGCTTGGCAAAAATTGGCATCATTGTGGTGGGAAAAGGGGGAGAAATGGCTCGTGGGTGCAGTGTGAGAGCTGGCACACATGTGATGGGCTGTCCTGCAGCAGCCAGCTCGTGCACCTGCAGGCAGCTTCAGCAGCTCAGGGCAAACCAACTGTCACCTGATAATATGGGGGTTGAGAAGAAGCTGGTGGGGGGGGGATGCTTGCAAAGCTTCTGTAAGGGTGGGCTCAGCTGCCAGGTTAGGCCAGTGACACTTCAGAGGCTGCTGAAGGAGCTGCCCTGGTTCACTCTTGGCTGCCCCAGGCTGCTTTTTGCAAGTCTGGGTTTAGGAAAACAAACGGCACTGGTCAGAGAGACCTTTCTCTGGAGGGAGTTAAAGCTCTCTGCAAAGGGACCTGAGACCTGGATGGTTTCCTGCTGCCTCCTTTGAGAACAGCAGCAAGAAGGAACAGGGATTTGAATGGTGTCCTGAGACCTGGTGCTCCGGGTTTCCGTTCCAGCACAGGGTCCTAAGCCAAGAAAACTGCCTGTCCTGCCAAGGCTGCGTAGGAAGCCGTGCCCAGGAGCAGCCAGGCAGCAGCGTGGCATTAACTCCTCTCTGAGGACTGTGCTGTCTGCTTGCTTCTTCCTTGCTGAAAGACCCCTCAGGCCTGGCTTGGCTGCAGTCTGCTGGCTGGCTGGAGGGCTGCAGGGCTTTTGAGGGTGCTGGTACAAGCTTGGTGATGATCCTTAGTCACTTCTTTCATCGAGGCCTCAGGGCCATTGCTCTGCTAGGGGTCTGGACACCTGGCTGGGGGAAAGGCTGAGGTAGGGGGGCTCCAGCAGGTATGGGCTTGGGAGGAGGGAGCCCTGAAGGAAGGAGTTCACGAGCATTGAACTGGTACATCAGGGATCTTCTTAGTGTTCCTCTCTTGGTGATCATTTCTGGCAGCCCCCTGGGTTTAGCAGGTCAGGGAGAAGGGATCAGCTGTTAGGTCTGGGCTTGCAGATCCCACAGGGCTCTGGGGGGCAGGACAGTGCCTGGCAGGCAGGAGGCTGTCAGCAGCGGGTCTCAGCCCCTCAGGGAGGCAGAGCCTCTCTGCTTTGGTTTAGGGCCGCCGGTCCCAGCCGCTCTCCTGAGCATCCCAGATGGCTGTGCTTTAGCTGTCCCTGGCAGGTTAGACGTGTGTGTGTGTGTGTGGACAAGCTGCCTCCTCCGTGTCTGCTCCTGCTGTGGTGACCAGATGTCCTACTCTTTAGGGATGTTGTCCTACTTTCAAGTAGGTTGATCTATTTTTGCCTGGCCCAGAGTGTTGGACTGTCCTTTGTCGTGACTTTGCCTTTCTGTGTGTCCTGCACCTGGCTTTCCTGTGACAGATCTTGCAGGTCGTGGTCCCAAGCAGCACAAGCTGATTTCCTTTGCTCTGTTTCCTTGGGGAAGCACTTGGGACCTTGCATAGCAACCAGCCCTGCAGACAGGGTGTGGGGCCCCAGGGCACAGCTTGGGGCTTGTCTCCTTAAAGATGATGAGATGCTGAAGGCCCTCAGAGGGAAGGGTCAGGCTTCCAGCTTGCATTAAGTGCCTGGGTGTCCTTGCACTGGCCAGCAGTCATGTGAAGGTGGTAGATCTCGTCTGTGTTTCTTGTCCTCAAGTGCCAGCACGCCCAGGATCTGGAAGAGATATGTGAACAGAGAAGGACTCGCTGAGAGTGAGCTGAGGGTGAGACTAGAGCCTTGTCCTGTGACTGAAAACAAAAGGCAAGTACTGCAGGGAACTGACTGGCAATCCACAAGCCTTCCTCTGAAGATACCTTCTCTTCAGCCTGCCAGCCCCTGCTCATGCTCATCTCTGACACTGGCTCTTCCCACCCACTGCAGTGGTCGCCCTTTGACTTTAGTCTGAAAACAGCAGGTCCATGTTCAGGCTGAGGTCTGCATACCTGAAGGGTCTCTGAGGTACCTGGGGTGGAGGCCAAGTGCCCTGGCATGGCAGGAACAGAGCTGGAGGGCAGCAGGCAGGGTGGCAGCTACAGGCCGATGAGCTTTGGACCAGTGCTGCAGTTTATTTATGGCCTGCTTAGCAATCTCAGGCACACAGGGTGGGTTAAGGCATCTCCTGTCCTGGATTGACAGTACAGATCCAATTAGCCATGAAGGCCTTTAATTATTTGTCCTGAATTGCTCTGGTGGTAACCAAGGCTCTGCTATCTCCTCCTTTTGTGTGTGTCCCAGCTGGAAATGCCCCAGTGTCCCTGCATCTAGAGCAGCAAGTGTGATGTGGGAGCACAGTCAGCACAACCTAATCAAAGGAGACAGGCCCTGTGAGTTAATGAGGGGATGAACCTGCTTCGTTAACTTTGGGGAGCTCTGGGAGCCCCGTCTTGAGAGACAAAGGCCTGAGACCACGTGTGGCTTAGATAAGGCTGATGTGATGAATGGCTGTGGTGGGAGAGCTGGATGGAGGGGCTGCAGACCACGAGGAGAGTGGAGGGTGGCTGTCAGAAAGGATTGCAGAGCAGAAGGTCCCTCGTGCCCGTGCAAGGCAGGAATGTCCCTCACTGGGTGCAGTGTTTATGTCCAGACCTGGTCGCTCGTTCCCACGTTCCGCTCGCCCCTGTGAAGCTGCGGCTGCCAGGAGGGTGCTGAGGGCTCAGCATGGCAAACACTCCCCGCTCTCTGCCTCTTCTCCACCCTCACTGCTCACAGCTCTCCAGAGGAAGCTCTGTCTGAGTGAATGGGCTGTTCTTCTGCAGCCCCCAGCCCTCCGTGCTGCTCGCCCATGCCCGGTTCCTCGGTGGCCCAGCGCAAGGGGAGCAGCTGGCTCTGCTCTGCCAGGCTGCAGCGTGCTGAGCTCAGGGGATGACCATCCCAGGGAAGTGACCCCATCTCTCTGGGAGGGCAGCTGGGGCTCTGCAGCTTGGCCAACCCAACAGTGTTGTGGCAGGTTGCAGCTGAGAGGGAAGCCCTGGGAACGAGGAGGGGTCACACAGGCAGGGCCTGACGGCTTTTTGTTTCCAGACATGTGCAAAGTTACAGATCTATATTCGCAGCATCCCAGCGTGGTGGGGGTGGGAAGGGCCCTGCAGAGCTGCTCCAACCCAGCCCCTGCTCCAGCAGCTTCCCCTGGCTCAGGAGGCACATGAACGTGTCCAGGTGGGGTTGGAAACCTCCTCAGAAGGAGCCTCCACACCCTCCCTGGGCAGCCTGGGCCAGGGCTCCCTCCCCTCAGCACCAAAGGAGCTTCTCCTCGTGTTTAAGGGGAACTTCTTGTGCTCCATCCTGTGCCTGTTACCCCTTGTCCTGGCACTGGCCACCACAGAACAAACACTGGCCCCAGCCTCTTGACAGACACTCTTTATTTCTCAGCATTGCTGAGGTGCCCCTGAGCTCAGGCTTCTCTTCTCCAGGCTGAACAGCCCCCAGGGCCGCAGCCTTTCCTCCTCACAGAGATGTTCCAGTTCCCTCAGCATCTCGATAGCCCTGTGCTGGCCTCTCTCAGCTGCAGAACTATCTTAAGGTGAAAAAAGCTCTGCAGGGAAGTTACTGCATCCTCCAGCTCGTTCTGGGTGCTCCTCGTGCAAAAGAGGAGTCTCGACTGACTGCAAGAGAAAATGTGTCATTTATGTTCTCAGCAACCTTAACTCTGACCTAAGATGTCAGTGCATAGCTCTCAGATGAGACAGGGCAGCCAGTCTTGTTTTTTAAAGCGAAATTGTACATAAATAACATGCAGCTCCTGCAGGAGGGCTCAGCTGAGGGTTTCCACTGCTGTTTCCAGGTCACTGGGTCCGCCAAAAACGCCACTGACATCACCGTCTCAAGATGCTGCCTGAAGGCAGGCAGTGGCTTTGCTCATCACTTTTGCATGTGTCCTCTTTGTGTGGACATCTGAGGCCTGTCCTGCACCAGGCCCTGCCAGTGACACTGCTCTGAGCCCCAGAGGAAGGGACAAGGGGGATGCTGGGGAGCGTGCCCGCCTCGGGGAGAGCTGGGAGCTGCTCACAGGCATCCCCGGTGGGACCTGCGCTGCTGGGGCACCAAACACGTCTCTCATCTCCAGCCAAGGGATGTTCAAACAAGCCCCCTCTCTGCCAGGGCCAGTGTTGGGCTGTTGGGGCTGGGAAGGAGCTGACACGTCCTTGGAGCCTCTCGATGTCCCTTCCCCGTGGGCCAGAGGCGCGTCAGCCAAGTTCAGAGCAGAGTTTCCTCCATACAAATGGGGACAGGACTGGGGGGGGACGGACTGTTAACGTACAAAAACTGTTTCTTTCCTGCCTGCTTGGAAAGGGGAGCTATTGAATTTTAAGCAGCAGAGACAAAACTCTGCTAAAGAGGTCTCTTCTGTGCTTGCTTAGTGAAATCGCTGCTCGGGCTGGTGGGGGGGTCCAGGAAGATGCCAGGCTTGGCCTGATTAATGGCTCTGTTGTTGTCTGCACTAGTTTGTTGGCCTTTGCTCTGGGAGACGGTTTGTTGAAGGAGCAACTGTTTTCCCCAAGAAGCTTCCTTGTGAGCTGTCCCCGTGGTGGGGGAGCCTGCTCCTCTGGGGGTCCATGGAGTGGACCAGCTCAGGGGTGGCACTGGCCTGGGCACCTCCTGTACGGCCACAGAGCCTGAACTTGTGGCTGAAGGGGGCACAGGCCAGAGGAAACAGAGGCTCTTTGTTCCAGCAGGAGCTTTTAAAGGTGCCCAGCCTCACAGGTCAGTACCCCAAGGAGTACTGCCCAGGCCTGTGCCCTGTCCAGCAGCACGGATCTGGCAGCGCTGGGGACGCAGGAGCAGCCTGTCTGGTGTTTTGCATCCAGTGCTTTGACCACCCAGCAAAGCAGCTGCACGGTTGCTCTGCCCTGCACAGCTCCTGTTTCCCACCCCAAGCTCAGAGCATCAGTCCCCCTTGCCTGTGTTTTTCTCCTTGAACCACTTAGGTTTAAAATAGAGCAGTTACCTTCCTCGGGAAGGTGTTTCGCTCCGATCTAGGGCAGTTTGGCAGTGCAGCAGCCTCACAGCTCCCTCTGGAGCACCAGCATGGGCGCCTGGCGTGGCTGTGCTCAGGATGATGGACAGATCAGTGGCTCAGAGCCTGAGAAAGGGCACTGCTGGGCTGAGTAGTGCGAGTCCTTGGTCCCAGTCTTCATAACTGCACACGTGTCAGAAGGGCACAGCCTTGGCTGCTGGGCAGCGAGGCCGAGGCAGCCTGACAGGGTTTTCAGCCCACCTTCTGTGGCCAAAGCCTGAGGCATCTCTGGATGGGGAAGCTCCCTTTGTCTTCAAGTCTCTGTGTTAAGAAAAGACAGACCCTCAGACTTTCACCTACTTAAGCAGCAACAAGTGATAGATCTGTGGGGCTGGCAGGGGCTTAAAGAGGTGGCTGAGTCCACACTCATGCCTCAGGACTGAAACAGTTCTTATGTAGGTCTCTGCCAGCAGAGGCTTCCCCAACCTGCTCCTGAAATCCTGCCCATGACCCCCACCTCCTTTACGCAGTGCAGACTGGAGTGTGATTTGAGGTACAGAAATGGTTCTGGGAACACATGCTCAGATTCTGAGAGACCCTTTGCTGAAGCTGCTGTAGCGATGGGTTCAGCAGTGGCGTGGATCCTGCCAGCATCAGCTGCTGCACTGGCAGTGGTGGGAAGGGTTTGCATCCCCCTGGTATGTAGGCTGCCTCATCTCCCCTGTCTTGGGATCCTTCTGATGTCTCACAAGTCTACACCCAGCTGTCATTTAATTAAAGAGTAAGCAGACAGGTATTCACAAGGAAAATGAAGCTGGTTTGTTCTTGATGTGTCCTTGGTGCTCTCCTGACATCTAGTCTGGGGACAACAGCTCTGGGCCTTGAATCTTTATCTTGCAAAGCTGATGGTTTTAATTGGGAACAAAGCCAGGGGACAGTGAATGTCCCACGCCAAGCAGACAAGATGAGAGTGATGCCTTCTTTTCCCTTTGCACTGCCTGATGGGCTGTGAGGTTCAAGTGATGAGGCTGCAGGTCACGTTCAGTTTCATTGTTGGAGTGACTGTGTGCAGCTAGCTTTGTTATTCCTGTGCTAAGCCTTTTCACTAACCACGGCCTGTGCTGTGCTGTGAAATACGGTCAGAGCCAAAGAGTGAGCTGTGTAATGCATCTGAGGTCACCTGGAAAGGCAACTTCAGCCACTGGTGATTTCTGGTGTAGTAAGGAAGAAGAGCAAGCTGAGTAGAAGCTAGAGGCTGGGAGTATAAAGCATGCCTTTCATAGAATCATTTGTGTTGTTAAAGCCCCTGAAGCTGCTGCAGTCCCAGCCCTGCCCTCACCCTGTCCAGCCCATCACTAACCCACGGCCCTCAACAGCTCAGCTCCAAGGCTTTGAGATCCCTCCAGGGCTGAGGATTCCCTCACCTTGCTGGGCAGCCTGTGGGGGACCTACAAAGGAGTCCCAGATGATCTCTGAGGTGCCACTCAATAGCTCCCTCTGGGCCTGACAAGCTTTGAGATGCCAAAGCATGGCAGGAGACCACAGAGGCCTCCACATTCCCTGAGTCTTCAGAGCTTCTTTATCTGGTGGCTTTGGATGAGAAATGGAAGAAAAAGGATAAAAGGCAATTTTTCCAAGGTTGGAGGAGTTGAGTCTCCTTCGTGGCAGCACTGTAAAGCACTGCAAAGCACTGCAAAGCACTGCACTCACCAAGCCCACCCCACGTGGACAAGCTTTCATGGACACGGTCAGTGGATCAGCTGGGGCAGGATTTAGGGCATGGCCCAGCTGAAGGGAGCGTTTCTCCTGAGCGACAGATAAATTAGGACAGGACTTGGTTGCTTTGCACTTCCTCTGCAGGAGAGCCAGGCTTTCACCCCTGGATCACAGACACATCAGGGTCTCGGGGTTCAGCCCAGCAGCTGCCTCCACTGGCTGACTCCATGGCTGTGGAGCAAATGCCATGGTACAGATCCAGCCATGACTTTCCTGATGCCTGGAGGCAGATTAGTGTCAGTTTTCTCCTCGGTGTCTGCCATCTATGACACTTTTGGCCAAGGCAGAGGAGTGTTCACGGGTCAGGCTCCTCTGCATTCCTCCTACAGTGATACTGTGGATTTTCCATGCTGGAAATGGAGATTAGCAGAGGTGAAGTGAGTTGGTGAAGGAAGCTGGAGCTGTGGGGAGGAACAGGAGAAGGACCCATGGGAGCTGTGAAGCTGCCATTTTAATTTGCTGTGTTGTACCCTGAGAACATCACTGATGCTGGAGCTGCCACCCCAGTGGCTCATCTGCTGGGAGCTGTGCAGGGCTGCAAGTAGAAGAGCTTTAAACGAGGGACAACAGGGGTTGAACCTGACACCCAGCCGGATTCTTCTTCTCCTGGGCCCTGATCTAGCAATGGGCACCTCTCCTGTTTTGCATATAAGGCGACCTATTGTACAACTCTTTAGCCACTCTGTTGGGGGCATTAATCACAACTGGCGAGGAAGCCTTGGAAAGCTGCCTGCAGGTCTGGGCACCCAATTTCCATTAATTTTAATGAGAGCCAGACATCTAAATCCCACTCGGTGGCTTTGAGCATCTCAGGCAGGAAGCTTCATCTGACACTCCTCCCCCCTCCCCGCTCCCTTCTCCCCACTCTGCGACTGAAGAGTGAGATGTGCAAACACCTTCCCCATCCTGGGGCCGCCTGCGTGGCCCCCCCGTGCCATGCCATTGTTCTCTGCTGAGGGTGCTTGGCTGCTTAGCTTCAGAAGTGTTTATCATAAGCTGGGTTAATGCACCTGTTAGTTCTCTCCCTCTGCACGCCTCCTGCTTCCCCCCACCCTCCCCGCTGCTCTTTGGAACAGCGATGCCTGCATGAACCTCCACCCTGTGTGGGCTTTGGCAGAGAGGCTCTGATGCCTGAGAAGGACAACTGTGCAGAGCGGGGCTGAGACCAGTGATTGAGTTACCTGACTGACTGAAAACGTGCCGTGGCTTGGAAGACCCGACAGTGAGTAGTCACTTGGGCAAGCGACAGGAGAGGGAGCGTGTGTGTGTGCACACGGGGTGTGTGTTGGTGCCCGTCTGCGTGTGCCTCAGCAAAAGCAGCCGGGGAGCTGTGGCAGGCGCCCAGAGCCGCTCGGAGAGGCAGCTCCTTAGGCTCAGCAGCCCTTCAGAAGCTCCAAATCTTCTCCATCATGCTCAGCAGAAGCTAACAGCCAGCGTGGCTGTGGGGATAATGATCCTTTAGTCAGACGTCAGCAGCGGCTTAGGAAATGGAAATGAAGTTAAAAGGTAGCACAGGCTGGGAACTGCTGCACTGCATCCCAGTCCCGTACCGGCCTGGGGCTGAGGACTGAGGAGCTCTCCCGTTGAACACGTGGTTCCCATCCTCTGTGCTCGTGGTGTGGAGCAGCCCTGGGGCCACCAGCTCGGTGGGAACGTGTCCTGCCATCGAGGTCTTTCAGACACGTGGGCCCTGGTGAGGTTGTCTATAAATGGCTGGAAGGATGGAGAAAGGAGGCTCGATGATGGCTGTGCCCTTGGTGCAGTCACTGAGGGCAACAGCAGATGCGTTAAAGCCTGAGGGACGGTCACAGCCTTTCCAGACCTATCTCAGCTTCCTTCCCCGTCCCCACACGGTGAATTGTCCCTTCCCAGAAGTTCAGCTCTGCTGGAGCACAAGCAAAATATCCAGCAGTGAAATGAGTGAAAAAAAGATAAAAGGAAATGAAACAGATTTCTGAGAATGAAACAGATGTAGTGAGCTCAGCCAGCTCACAGCTTCCTGCAGGAGTTTCACACGGGGGACAGGTCGCAGTGTGGAGGTTCTGGTAGTCGTTATTCGCTGTGAATGGCCTTGTTCTGAGAGTTTACTGGAAGTGGGATTATTTTCCCCTGGATTGTTAATTGCTGTTCATCTCCCCACTTGCAGCCAAGCACTGTCTTCCCCCCCCCCCCCCCAACCGCTGGCTCAAACGAGGTGAAGCATCAGCCAGTAACTAATTGCTTTTATCAGAAGTAGTTTTAGTTTAGTCTCTCAATGCAGCCACTGAGTAATTTGTTCTTTGCCCCTTCCAGTGCCTTCAGCTGCAGTGGGGTGAGGTGTGTGTAACAGCTTCAGCCACGCTCCCTGTCCCAGTTCCAGTGGCCATTTCAGCAGCATTAAGTGCTCAGCTGCAATAGTCCTGAGGGCACACATAGCTAATGGTAGTTCATTGGCATCTGTGTCCTCTCCCCATCAGCATCCCCAAACGTCCCTCTTATTGAATCCCCTTTAGCAACCCAGCAACTCTCAGAGCAGGGAAGATGCTGGGATTCTCCTTGCAGAGGTTCATGGAGCTGCCAGCCTCCTTATTCCTACGTGCCCTGCTGCAGCCCAACACCTTCCCAGATGTGGGAGTCCCATGCCCTCTCTGCTTCTGTTTCCCCTGTCTCCCAGCCAAGCCTTAACTCTTGAGCTCAAATGACACATCAGATCATTTAAATGCCCCTTTCCACCACCCGAAAACTTGCATTTATAAACAATACATTCTATTGTAGCTACAATATATTCTAGCTAGCTGCAGCGTAGTAGCTGGCAACAGGACAGGGGGTGATGGGATGAAGCTGGAACACAAAAAGTTCCACTTAAACAGAAGAAAAACCTATTTTAATTAGATGGTGAGGGAGCCCTGGCCCAGGCTGCCCAGGGAGGGTGTGGAGGCTCCTTCCTTGGAGCTCTTCAAGATCCGCCTGGACATATTCCTATGCCACCTGATCTAGGTTGACCTGCCTCTGCAGGGGGGTTGGACTGGATGATCTGTAAAGGTGCCTTCCAACCCCACTATTCTATGAATATAATCCAAATATGTGTGTAATGTCTACATTATATATTATATAATATATGTAGATAGTGTAAACTCACTATATAACGTAGTTTATAATGCCTTAGGGACACCCCAGAGAGCAGTGGGGGGGCCTTGGACACTTCTGGAAGCTGCTGTCCCTGGGATGAACTGAGGCCATTTGGTGGCAGAGCCGCAGCCTTTTTGCCTGTGGGTTGTCAGCCTGTCCTGGGACACTGTCCACACGCTATCCTCAGATCCAGACAAGGACTGCTGCTCCATCCAGGTCCAGGTGGGTCTGCCCTGACACAGACATATCCCTGCAGACTGCCAGATCCAAGCAGGGGGCTGGACAAAGAGCTTCCCCACACGGCTTCATAGCGAAGTGAGAGAAAAGCCACGTTCCCAGAACAGCTTTTCAGCCCCAGGGACAGCTGCTGAAGGACTCGTGCTGCTGCCAGTAACAGCCCCAGAGCTTCTAAACAGGACAGGTGATAGTTTTCTGTTACTGGAAGTATTGCAGTGAGCTTGGTGCAGTTCTGCATCACTCCTCTGTCTGGCAGGTGAAGGTGAATTGATGCTGAACTCAGAATTAACGATTGTTTAAATGACCTAATTGCATTTGTTACAATCAGAAAATAATCCTGAGTGGGTGCCACACGTGCAAGGCGCTTCACAGTGCTCGGGTTGCCTGAGCCGAGAACCTTTACAAGCCAGAAACGATTGGAGGAAGAGCTGAGGCTAAATAGTGAGTGTTATAAATGAGGGTTGTTTAAGCAAACTTTGATAGGCGCTGTCTCCTCCTCAGCATGCCCAGAATCTCACAGTCATCACAGATATTCTTAGCTGAGGCTCTGTCATTGCTGAGGAAGAGAAAAGCAGCAATAGTAACGGTGATAAAAAAAAAAAAAAACCCAAATAGAAAAGGATGGGAACAAAAGCCCTGAATTAACTGTTGTGTAATGCAGAGACCTGGGAGGCTGGTTGGAGGGAGCAGGCAGTGTGAACCCTGTTTACTGGCATTAAGGACTGTAAGAGTATTTCTGCATTTACGTCAGGAAGGAAAGAAATGGGCTGTGTGGTTTTTTTAGAAGAAGATGGTAAAAGATTCTGCTCTGATACTGCAGAAAAGAGGAGTGTCCAGCCAAAGATTCACAGCTCTGGAGGAGCACAGGCTGATGAGTTCCTGTCTTACAGAGATGGTGGAAAGCGCGTTCAATGGTGACTGGTGAACTGCTGTGTTTGCACGGAGCTGGGACCAGAAGAACCACGCTGAGCAGTTTCAGAAGACAGGGCTGAGAAATGCTTTCAGGGTGGCGATACTTCAGGTGTATCAGTCCCTGGGTCATTGGGGAAAGGTGTATTTGCACCTCAAGTCAGTCAGACCAGACAGGATGGTGGTTGTTTTGGGGAGATGATGAATGACAGGGAGGGAGAGACTTACTGAACTGGCATGTGATGAAACATGGAAGAGAGGCTGCAGACCCCTTGTAGCTGGAACAGCAGACGGCCTGCTGGACCTGGCAGGGTTTGTTCAGATCAGCTGTTGAGAAGACATATGCTTTTGACACACCAAAAGTTGCCTGGAAGGCTCCCAGAGGTGTGCTTTCAGCTCTCTGTGGCTGGAGGGGTGGCTGGAGGGGTGGCTGCCCTGGTGTGGGCACGGCCTCTCCCGAGGCTGCTCCTGCTTCCCCAGAGAGCTCATGTCACAGGTGGTAAATGGCATCTGCAGGTTCGTGTGCACAGCCAGGCAGTTCAACACCATCTCCAAAATGGCCGTGCTGTAGGTCTTTTCTTCATTAAAGAGCCCTGCTGTGACATACACAAGGCACCTAACGCAGACCTGCCGTCAGGCCAGGAGCAGTCCTGGTGCTCACAAGGGGTAAGGACCAGCACAGCACCCTGCTCCAGGGCTGACAGGAGGTGTCTCCCTGAATCCAGCTGTTGATCATTCCTTCCCAGAAGCAGAGTGATTGATAACCCAGTTATTTGGAGCCTCACTAGTGGATGTATTCTTAGAAACTAGAACCTCATTTTCTCACGCTGCAGAATGTCACTTCCTCGGACCGGCTGAGGCAGAAATTGGATTTGGTTACTTGCCTTCAGACCTGGACAGTACAACAGGCTGATGAATACTCAGTATGCTTTCTATAAACACCTTTTTTTTCATAGCACCCTAATTGGTTGATTACAAATGCATTAGAATTGATCAGAGAGAGGAGCAGGATGGGCTTTTGTGATGGCGTAAGGCGGATCCCATCTCTCAGATGAAGGAAGCCCGAGGGAGGTTGGTGGTCTCACGCTTGGATCTCTCTGGCTCCTCACTGCCCTTGTCTGTGGCCACGAGATGTATTTGGTGTGTCTCTCCAGCACAGTAACCTTCATTCACACTTGCATTTGTTGGATAGCTCCTGAGCATAGCTGCGGGGTGGCTCATTACACGGTTCATTACCGATACTATCCCTGGCAAACAACCCCGTGTGCTGAGCTGTGCTGAGCTGTGCTGAGCTGTGCTGAGCTGTGCCGGGAGTATCCCTTCTGGAAGAATATACTGCAGTCTTCTGCTGAGCTGCTCCAGGATGCTGCTTCATCTGGTGGCTGTGCTTTGGTGGTGGGATCTCTGCCTATCTGTTGTAATGGTGTTTTTAATGCGAGGTGCTGGGGGTTTGTCTGCTCGTTCAGCAGTGTGCATCTACTGGAACAAGGTTTCCAAGAGTCACAGAGGTCTAGGAAGAAGTTTTCTCCAGGGATTGAGGAGGGTATTGTCTGTGTTGGAACTGGTGCCTGGGGCAGACATCAAACCCTTCTTCCTCAGCCTTAAGGTCCAGCTTGGGGCTACTCTCTCTGTGTGCTGCTGAGGGAGCCCTCTGTCCCCTGCAAGCTGTTGGAAGGGAGGACTCTGCGTGGTATGTGGTGTTCTGGGCAGCACGAGGCATGGGGCTGAAGGTGGGAGGGCATCACACATCCCTGTGAAGCAGTCAGGTAGAGGGGTGAGCATCCTGGGTTGCATGGGTCACCAGGACGTGGGTGATCCCAGTACAAAGGTGTGTACCAGCTCCAGGTGAAGGATGCTGGTTGCTGGCCACTGTCCCATCCAGCTCAGGCTGAGGGACCACAGGCTGGCGCTCAGCTGGGCAATGTGACCCAGAGGACACCTGCCACCTCTCACCCATAAGCCCAGAGGAATCCCTGTGGCGTTATAGCCATCAAAGGCACAAGCAGCAGTGCTTTGCCTACAGCACAGGGTCTGCAAGTGAAGCAAGGAGACTCTGTAAAGCAGGAAGAGCATGTCCCTGTGCCTCCCCCTGCAACTGCATCCCCCCATCTCAGTGAGCCAGCTGAGTGTGTGTGCCTGCAGACAAAGCCCCTGCCTTCGCATGCCCGAGCTGTCAGGAGGGAGATGTGATGAGATGGGATCATAGAATCTGAGAATTGTTTCCACTGGAAAAGACCTTTAAGGTCATTGAGGCCAACCACAGAGCATCAAGTCCAACCACTCAGTAGTTGGGATGGGATGGGATGAAATGGGACAGGATGGAATGCCATGGAGTAGGATGCAATAGGATGGAATGTCATGGGATGGGGTACAATGCAATGGCATAGGATGCAATGTGGTGGGGTGCAATGGGATAGGGTGCAACGCCATGGGGTAGGATGTAATGTGATGGGATGCAATACCATGGGGTAGGATGTGATGTGATGGGATGCAGTGCCATGGGGTAGGATGCGATGGGATGGGGTGCAATGGGATGGGATGCAATGTGATGGGATGCAATGCCATGGGTTAGGATGTAATGTGATGGGATAGGATACAATGTGGTGGGATGCAATGGGATGTAATGTGATGGGATGCAATGGGATGGGATGTAATGTGATGGGATGCAATGGGATGGGATGTAATGTGATGGGATGCAATGGGGTGGGATGTAATGTGATGGGATGCAATGCCATGGGGTAGGATGTAATGTGATGGGATGCAATGCCATGGGGTAGGATGTAATGTGATGGGATGCAATGGGGTGGGATGCAATGTGATGGGATGCAATGCCATGGGGTAGGATGTAATGTGATGGGATGCAATGCCATGGGGTAGGATGCAATGGGGTGGGATGCAATGCCATGGGGTGGGATGCAATGCGGTGGGATGCGATGCTGTGGGATGCGATGCAAGGGGAAGCTCAGAGATGCAGCAGGTGGGAGTGCCCAGAAGCAGGGAGCATGCTGCAGTGCTGAGGGCTGCACCGGGGTGGGTCCTTGAGGCATTTCCAGCGCTGTGTGTCTGTCTGTGTGTGTGGAAGCACATCAGGTGTTAAAGGCAGTGTGAGCGTTCGGATGGGATTTCAACCCGAAACTTCGAGCCGGTCTGAGCCTGAAGGGTGATGGTTTGCTGTCAGGAAGCCGACCCGTCCCAGCGTTTTGCGGGTGCACGTTGGGGACCATCCGTGAGACCCCGGGGCTGCGGCGGCAGCTCTGCTCCTGCCCTCCGCTCCCCGCGGGGGCTTCGCCAGCCACGGCCCTATTCCATCCTTTCACCGGGGCCGTTCCCTGCCTCCTCCCCCTCTCTCGTCCCCTCCCACCAGCCTCCCGGATCCCCGGCAGGCTGCTGACAGCTCGGGGGAAGGCTGGGAGGTGGAGAGCCGGGGCACGGAGGGAAGGCAGAGCCGGGGGGGTGTGGGAAGGTGGCGGAGGGGGAGGCTCGGGGCCGCTCCTCCCACGGTGGGGACTGCAGATTATTTCGGATGGAATTGCCGAAGAGAAAAGGGGAGCTGCATTGGTGAAGGGACGGAAAAAACAACCCCCACCGCCTCGCAGCTGCGGTAAGAGCAAACGCGCCGCGTGGATTCCCCGCTCCGGCTCTGCTGAGCTGTGCCCTTTGATGCATCAGCTGTACCCCCCAGCTGCCACAGCATGAAGCGTCCCCGGTACGTGTGTGTGTGTGTGTGTGTGAGTGTATATGTGTGTGAGTGTATATGTGTGTGAGTGTATATGTGTGTGTGTGTATATGTGTGTGTGAGCCGCGTGTGCCCCTGGAGAGATGCCCGTTCTGTGACCGTGCATGGGCACGTTCTGCAGCTCTCGGTGTGGCATCTCCTTCGGCTGTTGCCGTGCTGTGCTACACACAGACACACACATACACACACACACATATACACACACACATATACACGCACGCACGCACACACGTACACACACACGTACACACACACGCATATATACACACACACATATACAAACACACATATACACGCACGCACGCACACACGTACACACACACGTACACACATACACATATATACACACACACATATACACGCACGCACGCACACGCACGCACACACACACACACGCACACGCTGTCTGCTCAGCCACGCAGGCATCGCAGCTGAAAAGGAAAAGGGGGCTCTGAAATCGCAGTCCTCAGTGGCAGGGGGCTTTTCTTCCCTTTATCCCGAGCCTGACGTGTTGGGGATGATGTTTTATAACAAAGCTACGTTTAAGGACCAATTCGGCGGTGGTTATTGCATCCCAATGACACGGTTGTCATGGAGATGGTACGGAGAAGCTGAAGTGATATGACTGCATCTGGACCGGAGCGGGGCTTCAGCGCCCAGCCAGATCCTGCCTTGCCTCCCGTGTCTTTTTGTCTGTGCTAGGTTACAATTTCTCATGATCTTGACTGAAGCAGCACCATATTAGAGGATTTAGAGGTCGAGCTGCCGGGAAGGGTGTGTGTTGCCCCCGCTCAGCGCTGTGTTATTATTGTAATTGTTGTATTAGCATCCCTGTCTCCCTGGATTTCTTCCACAAGTCTGGGGAGGAGGACAGATAGTTTCCAGAGCACAGCTAGAGCTGGGAGTACTTTCTATAAAGGAGAGATCGGCCATGCCCACACCTCCCTGCCGGCTCCTACGTCTTGGGGGACAAAAGGGAAAGGATCCTCTGGTTTTGGCCGTGTTTATCTTCCATTTTCCTGCCTCAACTTGGAGGATTCAAGGAGCCAGGCACCTGCTCGTGGCTGTAGCAAGGGGATGGCGTTTGGGTTTTGTTGTTGTATTTGTTTCCTTTGCAACTGGCAGTGTGGATCTTGCTGGCATTTGGGGAAGAAAATCCATAATTTATGAGAATGAAATGTTGCTGCCCAAGGCTGGCTGGAATACAAAGGGTGTATCTGTGGGAAGGGCATGTTCTGTGCTACAGATGTGCATTTCTCTAGTGGCTGGGAGTAAATCACACTATTGTGCTCATCTTCATTATTTTGGGTGTTAGGCTGGCTTCAGTCAATATTTAATCCGAGTGCATTGTGTGCTCATACAACAAACGTGCAATTTGGAGCCTAACTTTACATCTATAAAATGCTTTTGGGAGTGCATGTGGCATTGTCTCCCTAAATGCAATTTCACCCTTCTCTGTAAGACCAAGCCTTTTGTGGGGATGCAAATATAGTAGAAGACACTGGTGGAAACAAGCCCATCAGAATGGCAGTGTTTCTCTAATTGCATCCCTAAACATAAGAGAGAATTAATTACCAGGATAAACAGAGCTTTGTAGCTGTTGGATCAGGGTGATATCTGCTTGGAGTTCCAGGCCTGCAGTACAGTAGCCAGCATTACAGCTTCAGTTTCCCCCATGCCACCAGATAATGATTTTAGCCAGGAGTGTAGCATATTACCATCAGATGTTTTTGCACTAAGGATGTGCTAAATCCCAGTGTCCTTCTCAAACTGTCCATTGCAACCACTCCAAAGCGTGTGATTCAGCTGGGGTTTCCTTGAATGGGATTTTTCCTGTGCAAGTCCAAGCAAACAATGGATAAAGTCTGAAAGTGGGCGGCCGAGCCCAGAGGGGAAGTCAGAGAGATGGCTGATTCACAAAATGGATGGTTCTCATTTTGTCCCTTCTTTCCCCCTAAAAGTTTGGCACTGGCTGAGTCGAAGTGGGTGGTTTTCCCTGGAGATCACCTTGGATCTGTGAGGCTGGAAGCGCAGCAGTTCGGAATTAGAACCGAGTTTCTCCTGTCTCAGAGTGTTGTCACTCTTCAGCCCGCTGCAGGACCTGGCTGTGTTGTTCTCTGGGGAAGATGAGGCTTGGCACGGTCAAGTGACTTTGCCAGGGTGACAGTGGCAGTGTTGGGCCAGGGGTCTGTGGCAGCAAAGCTCCTCTGCCCACTGGGCTCATTCGGTACCCGGATGGTGTGGTCGTGTTTGCAGGTGCAGTGGGATGGGCAGCAGCACTGGTTCATGGAGACTTAGTGGATGAAGTAAGGGTGCTCTGTGCTGAGGCCACTCATGAGGGCTGCACAGAGGGTGGCGAGAGGGAGAGGAGCAGTTTTACACCAGCCTCTGTGGCAGCCTAGGAGAGGACTCGCTTTTCTGGCCTCGCTGCAGGGTCGCTCAAATGAAGCCCCTTTGGTGCCCTCATTGGGTGACCCATCACGTGGCTCTTCGCCTAGCACTTGGCAGGAGGTATCCACTTTGCTTCTTTCTGTGGTTTCTTCCAGCTCTGGCTGTGAAGCCTGTACAGGGGATGTCCTGGGACAGGGTCCCTGTGAGGCTCAGCGCATCTGGGCCCAGGGCAGTGGTGCCTTCTGCACGTGAGGCTCACGAGGCTTCCCTGTGGCAGTTGATGGTGCAGGAATTGTAGGTGAGAGGGATGGGGTCAGTTCTGGCTCCCTCCCTCATTTCCTCTGAGACCCTGAGGAGCTGGATGGCAGGCTGGACTGACTGATGGAGAGGCACTTGTCCAACCTGGACATTAGCTTCCTCACTGCTTGCCTGCTTCGTCCCCTCTGCTGTCCCTTTGTCTTGCTGCAGGAGCTCCAGGAGGTGAGTGGCTGAGATGCTGAGGGAGATCCCTCCCTGCAGCCCGTAGCCTGGCTGTCCTGGCCCTGGGCAGCACGTAGTTCTACTCAAGTCCCTGGTAGGGACACTCATGATTCTTTAGGGCAAATGATGCTCCTGTCACTGTAGCAGCCCCAGTGCTCCCTCCCTTGTGCCAGGCAGGGCCAGAGGACTTGAGGAGCTGTAAGCAGCCTGAGCAGGGATGGTGCAGCTGAGCCTGGGCCCCTTTTTTTTGTGCTCTCTGGGCCTTTCCTGGGCTCTGGGCTTCAGCCTGGAACTGAGTGCGTGGTTTGTCATCTGTGTCTTCACCACCACTGCTTTGTATGTCCTCCGCTGCTTCCTCTTCCTCCCTCTCATCACTCCACATCTTTTCCTCATGGTTTTTGTCTCTGAGGTATGTGAGCCAGTCTTGAGGGCCGGGCTGGTGCCTGTGGGGGAGGCAGGACTGGCAGGGAGCTCAGGCTGCTTGCTGGAGGGCTCTTTGAAAGAACAGGTTGTCCCATGTCCTGGGCAGGAGTTGTGATCACATTGGGACACAGAAAAGGAGACCACACCTGAAGACAGCCTCCCTGTGCCACTCTGAGGGTCCCCTGCACGCTGGTCAGGGTGTCACCTCTGCAGTATCACCAGCTCAGGAAGGCCTTGCTTCATCTCCTCCTCCGTCCTCTTCTTCTCTGAGGCAACGTGAATGGCTCCCAACAAAGGTGATGTTGGTGGGATGCCCTGTCGTTGCCACCTGCCTCGAGACACCTCATCAGGGCTCAGGAAAGGGGATGCAGGATGGGTGAGCAGGAAGGGCATGGGATTCACCCCAGGGCTCTCTGTTTTCTTCTACAGCATGGGATGTGGCTTGGCTCTGGGGATCACCTCCCCAAGCCCCACCATGGCAAAGCCTTGGTCCCAGTTCTTTATCTGCAGCTCTCCAACTGAGACACCTCAGGGTCACAGATAGAGGCCTTTGGTCTCTCCTGGAGCTTTCAGCATGTTGTGAGCTCACTGGGGACAGGATCACCCAGGGATCTTCTGGATGAAATGTGCTCTGGGCTGAGAGGCTCAGGGGTGGATTTGGTGGCTTGTGTGGACACTTCCCATCCGGCATCTCCAATCCAGGTGATGCAGCAGCGTTCCTCATCTCTCTGTGGCCCTTCTGGCTCTGCAACAGAGAATTGATTCCCCCCTCAAAAGACCAAACCTGCAGGTCTGCATTTTAGGAGAGTAAATGCCAGGGCTGCCTCCTGGCTGGGGCTCAGAGTGTGTGGCCTCAGCTCCCCTGCTCAGCACCCAGCAGGAGCCCTTGCACCAGCCCCAGCTGGCCCATGTGCTTGTGGTTCACCAGCCCTACTGAAGAACCCAGAGAAGCTGATGTGAGCTCAGCCCCCTCTCCAGCTTCTCCCCTGACTCCGTGTGGCAGTTGTCTCTCTGATATTATCTTGATATGAAAAGACAAACTTGACCCATTCTGTTTTTTCCTTTGACATCCTTCAGAGCTGGGGAGGTGACAGGGAAAAGCTGTGATGCCAAACTGAGCTGAGGGCGCCAGGGTTTGCTCTCTGCGTTGCGTTATGTGCTCCATGGGCAAAGCACAGAGCTCAGCTCTTGCAGCCTCTTGGTTTGGGTTTTGTTTTACACTTTGGGGATTTTCTGAAATCCCTCTCTTTAGTGGTTTCAGGCACAAATGCATCCCAAACCTGAGGGAGATGTAGCTGACCTGGAATTGCAGTTTGCGGCCAATGAGCAATTTTTCCAAAAAATTTCACTCAGCACTGGGCCAGAGTCTGTGAGAGCTGGGGCAGGAGCTCAGAGTCTGTGAGAGCTGGGGCAGGAGCAGCTCAGAGCCTGTGAGAGCTGGGGCAGGAGCTCAGAGTCTGTGAGAGCTGGGGCAGGAGCAGCTCAGAGCCTGTGAGAGCTGGGGCAGGAGCAGCTCAGAGCCTGTGAGAGCTGGGGCAGGAGCTCAGAGCCTGTGAGAGCTGGGGCAAGAGCTCAGAGCCTGTGAAAGCTGGGGCAGGAGCTCAGAGCCTGTGAGAGCTGGGGCAGGAGCAGCTCAGAGCCTGTGAGAGCTGGGGCAGGAGCTCGGAGCCTGTGAGAGATGGGGCAGGAGCTGGCTGTGGGGGCTCAGAGCCTCTGAGAGCTGGGGCAGCAGCTCAGAGCCTCTGAGAGCCGGGGCAGGAGCTGGCTGTGGGAGCTCCTGGGCCAGGGCTGGCTGGTGCAGGGCAGCTCAGAGACATGGCCACACACTGCTGGGTGCAGGACCTGCTGCCTCCAGCCACCTGTGCAGCCAGAGCTGGGTGACTGCAGACTCTGTGGGTGTCTGCTGGGTGCTGGCTGGGCTTGGACATGGACAGGAGGGTGGCACCTTCACCAATTCACTCACAGGTGAACTGCCAGGCACTGCCTGTGGGCTCCTCAAAAGAGCCATCTGGGTACCCAAACCGTGGATGTGGACTGGGACTCTGGCATCTCAGGGAGTTTCTAGGGACAAGAGCAGCCAGGCCCTGGGCACAGCCTGCCCAAGCAGGGCATGGGGGACAAGGAGGGGGTCTCTGGCCAGGAGAGGACACACGATGCAGGGGGGAATTCTGCTAAATTACAAATATATCTTTGTCTTTGCTGGTACAACAGAAGCTGTGGGAGCAGGCAAGGGGAAAGTGAGAAGGGTTTATTTAATTAGATTATGAGGCCCCAAAGGCTTCAGGCTCATAAAAAAGAGGAAATTATTTTTGTAGCTGAGGATGGGGTTTGTGCCAAGTGCTGTTTTAAGGAGTGTTTGGATTCTGTGTCATGTGCCAGCAACACCAGGCTGGGGCAGCGAGTCCAGCCACCCCAGAGCTCGCCGAAGCAGGAACTGGTTGCCCGTGGCTGCAAGGGTTAACCAGCCTGTGGAGGACATGCAGCCTGTGTCCCTTCAGGACTCCCTATCCAGGTCTCTTGGTATTCTCTCACCATTACAGCTCTCTTTCTTCCCAGGAGGCAGCTTTCTCCATTGCATAGGTGTGGAAACTGAGGCAGCAGATAATCACGGGATAGTTTTCCCTCCCAGAAGTAGGGACAATTAATTTGCTGCAGTAGCTGAGGCATTTTCCTTGGAGGGCTCATTCCTAGGGGCTGGTGTGAAGGGTGTGTGGCACTGCCAGCCCATGCTCTTGCCACTGGCCTTTGCCAGGCAGCTGTGCAGAGGGCCAGCCTGCCTGGCTCCACGCTGGCCATCCTCACCCAGGGCAAGCACTGCCCGGCTCTGAGGTAGTCACAGGCATGGCAGGAGATACAGGCTGTCCCTGGCCCATGTCTGGCCTTGTTCCCAGAACTGAGATGGGCTGTGGGGGCTGCTGGGCTGAGAGATGCTCAGTCACTCTCATGTCTGGACCGTGGAGTGCTGTGCTGGGCTGTTCTGGGCTGGGCTGGGCTGAGGGTCCTGAGCCTGAAGGCTGGACACTGCTGTGTCCTTTGCCCTCCAGCCCTGCCTGTTCAGCACAGCCGTGCCCCCTGCCAAGGTGTGTGCTGGTGGGGCTGCTGGTGGGGCTGGGAGCAGTGGGGCTCAGCCTGCCTGCAGAAGAGCCGCTGCTACCGCAGCCACCCACGTCCTGCTCACCTGCCACTCTGCTCCTTCCCACCCTGGAACCTCCTCTCTGCCAAACCTGGGGCCCCTGCTCAGCATCAGACCCAGGTCAGCATCAGACCCAGGGCTCATCAGCCTCCCCATGGCCCGAGGCCGAGGGGCCTGGCAGGAGCTGGGGCACACGGCTGCTCTCACCTGAGGTGTGTCCAGCCCAGCAGTGCAGAGAGGAGAGCTCACCAGAGTCTTTCCAAACAGAAAAAATCCCCTCCCCCACCTGCTAGTTCAGCCCCTCAGGTTTAGGCTCCATCTAATTAGGAAGGATCAATGCAGGTAATGAGTGGCTTTAAAACGCAGCTCGTCGGTGTTACAGGCGGCACTTCTGGGGTGCCCGGTCTGCAAGGTGCCTAAAGCCTCTGCTCATCACTTATTAACGCTTTGTATCAACTCTTTATGAATGTGCTTTGTGATGAAGCGTGACCTTTTCATTCCCACCCTCCTCCTCCTCCCCTCCGTGGCTGCTCCTTGCTGCTGGCAGCTCTGCAGCAGCGCCCGTGTCTGTCCGGGATGGGATGGGATGGATGGGATGGATGGGATGGGATGGGATGGATGGAATGGGATGGATGGAATGGGATGGATGGGATGGGATGGGATGGGATGGGATGGGATGGGATGGGGGCTGCTCCCGGGGGTGCTGCCAGCGCCAGTGCTGAGCACACAGCTCGCACCATGCCTGTTCTCCAGGCCCCTCTGCAGCTCATTTCTGTAGGGGAGCAGGGGGAAGGCTGTGGGTTCGGTTGGGGTTTCCCACGTGCACCCGGCGCCATGCAGAGGCGACCCCGGGTTGCCTGGTGGGAGTGTTGGAGCAGAGCAGCAGCCCCAGCTGAGATGCAGGAGATGCAGCGAGCAGCGTCACAGCCGAGTCACGGGGTCAGAGCGAGCCCTGAAATGCAGACGTGTTACTACTGCTGCTGTCAGACTGGAGAGAGGGAAAATGCCCACAGCATGCCAGCAGCTCCTGGCAGGTGTAGGGAATCACCCCGTGGCACAGATTTAGGGTTTAAGCACCTGGGTTTTTAATGTTTTGTGTAAGCACGTGCAGAGTGGTGCAGAATCCAGCGCCCTCCAGGTAACAGCAGGCTCCAAGGAGTGCCCCTTGGGGACAATGCCTTTGATTTTGCACACTGTGAAACTCAGAGGTTCCCAGTCTCAGGCAGGGGATGTGCAGCTCGTGCAGTTGTCTGGGGCCACGTACTCCCACAGCAAACCCACCCAACACCCTGCTTGGGCTCTCATAGCCTTGGGTCACCCCATGAACCAGGCTGAACCACACACTGATTCCCGGCAGACCCCTCTGGCCTCTCAGTCCAGGGTGTAATTCATCAGCTCCCTGAATTGCTGTCTGTTGCCTACGTGTAATGATGTCTGAGGAGCAAGAGGAAAGCTCTGAGAACTCTGTGCTTCGAAACGTTTTGCCTGCTAAGAGGCAAAATGAGCCCCTGTAGTCTGGTGTAGCAGCTCTGCTGTAGCCTTGGCATGGGATTGAACACAGGTCTGGGAGAGCCTCTGACACCCTGAGCAGGCAGAGGTAGAATCATAGAATCGTTATGGTTGGAAAAGACCTTTAAGACCACCGAGTCCAACCAGTCAAAACAGGCACTGTCCTGATGCAATTACATCAACCCAACGGTGCTTTTGGCTGTTCTTTAGTTCCCTGAGGAGAGGAGATGGGCCTGTCTCTGTGAAGCACCTTCACATCGGTGCAGGAGCGTGCCTGATAGAGCCATAGCCTCCTTCATCGGGGAAATCACCCTCCCATCAGCATGGCTAATCCAGCACATCCATTAAGGGCAGATCACGCTCTGCACAGGAGCTGCAAAATGGCTCCATCAGCTTTTTGGTAATAGTGTCTGGGCAGCTTGCTCAGTTCTCAGAGAAAGTCAGCGTTGATGTTTCGTGCTGCTCCGTGCCCCAGAGCCCAGGCTGGGCTGTGCTGGGGAGTGATGCTCCTGGGGAGTGATGCTCCTGGGGACTGTCACTCATGGGGTCCTCACCACAGCGGCCGCTCTGAAACAGAGAAACTTCCTCAGAGAACCTCAGCAGTTCCTCCTCAGGCACCTGCTTTCTCCAGATGAAAGCAGAGCAGTGCAATCTAGGTCTGCTTGGCACTGTCTGCAGGGGGCAAACAGGGACTGGTAGGTTGCAGGGAGGCTGTCCCTGGCTGGGTGTCTGCAGTGGGAGAGCCCGTCTGTGGAGAGCTGCGTGCAGGGCAGTGTCTGCAGCATGAGCCTGGCCAAGAGGCTTCTGCTCCAGAGCTAGGTGTCTGCAACAGGGTGGAAAGGCAGACCTTTAGAGATGTCTGTAGGTGTATATGATGCCACCCCCGATGCTTGCTGTTCTCTCCTCAAAGGACGATCCCCCTCCTGGTCCTGCAGGCTCCAGAGGAGCTGTTCTTTCACACTGATGCTATCAGGTTGTCCCTGGTGGTTCCCTGTGGATGAAGAATGTGCCACTCTGCCTGCATGAATATAGACCTTGCCCTTCAGAGATGACCATTATGTAGAGAAGGGAGATTCCATGCCCTCACCAGCAAGTGAAGAGCTGTGTGGTGTTGCAGGGCACTGCACGTCAGCCTTGGGCACCAGCAGCAGGGTTCAGAACAGCTCTCTCTGATGCTGGCGCTCACAGAAGTCTGGTTGCTCTCTTCTCAGTGTCCTGACAGGCTTGGGAGATGCTCAGGTAGACGTTGTTCCCTGCAGTGCTCTTCAGATGCCACTGAGCTCCCAAGGAGCCCAAGGGCAGCACCCAGCCATCATGTTTCTGTGCATCTGGAGTGCTGGTGCCACTGGACTCTGTCTCCCTGGGGCTGGAGCCCATTTACCTTCAAACAGCTTGTCTACCTATTTGTCTGGGCAGAGCATCTCTGTGAAGGTCTGATGTCTGACCAGTCCTGTGTGGAGAAGGGATCTCTCCTGCACCCCCAGATGAGAGGTTTGTTGATGTGTGTGGAGGGAAGTTTGGGTGTGTGGTGAAGTTCTGTTGCATTCTGCAGTGCTGGTCTCCATCCCAGGTGATGTTCCTCCCAGAGGGCAAGCAGGACGGGCTGCCTGCTGCCCCTGGCATCTCTCTCAGGTCCTGGATTGCATAGGTTTGGTGCAGATGGCATGGCAGGAATTTCCTTTTCAGGGGTTTGAGGCAGCTGACAGCCCTGTTTCATTATTCTGGGTACTGGGAGAATGTGGGGAGGGAGGATGAAAGCGAAGGGAGGAAAAAAGGGGGGAAGAAGGCTGTTTCCATTTATGGGTTATGAAAAGCAGTTACAGCTCTTGTGGACTTTTATGGAAGGTAACTATGGCTGTGCTGAAAGCTGGGGTTTAATGAACTCAGTTGCAATGCTGCATGGAACTGAGTGGAAAGGCCCTGTAAACAGTTTTATAGTAACACCTACACCCAGGACAAACAGGCAGAGGTGAGGATGGGGCCAGCTCTGAGCTGAGCAAAGAAACTCGAAGAAAGGGGTAGGGTTTGTCTGGAAGTAACTTGTTCCTGTCTTGAATGACACGAGCTGACGAAGAGCTGTTTGTTCTGCACTGACGCAGGGTTTGAGCCACTGAGACCTTGACAGGCACCCTGCTCCCAAGCTCTGAGCTGTGGGAGCTGCCTGAGGGTGGGGTGCCAGGGCACAGAGAGCCTCTGCCCCTTTTCCCCATGCCAGGGAAGGGGTGGCAGAGATCCTTGCATACATGGGAGTCTTTTGGTGTCCCTGTGACCTGCCTTTCCAGCTGCAGGCTTTACATCTGCACTGCAGGCTCGTGGCCTTGAGCTCCTGCAGCAAACCACCACCTTGGCTGGATGCACTTAGCCTTGTCCTGGGGCAGCAGGAACAACAGCCCCGTGGGAGCTGCCCTTCTCCTTTCCCCAGGGTGCACTACAAATTTGCCCTCCTTTGCTGTTCCCTCTCTGGAGGCTTCTCCTTCTCCTTGAGCCACAGGAGGGTTCCTGAGACTGCAGCCGTTGGAGGGCATCCCTGGGAGGTCTCCAGCAGGGTCAAGTCCTGCTTCACGGGGTCTCAGGGCCAAGCAGACCCTGCTGCCTGCTCTGGCACTCATAGCACCTTTGTCCTCCCGTCGTCACCTGGAAGCTCCGTGTGGGGTTTTAAAGGTGCCTGTTCCAGGGAGATTCTCCATCCCTGGGCTTTGGCCCGTTTGTGGAAGCACAGGCCGCTCCTACCAGCTCACCAGGATGTGAGGGGATGGTGCAGCCCAGGCTGTCCCCAGCCAGGTCCGTGTGATGCTCAGGTGGGGCTGGGTGCACAAGGTGCTGTGTGGCCCCAGTGTCACTGCAAGGAGAGGAGAGCAGCCCCTGGGAGATGCTCAGTGTAATCTTGCCCTTTGAGTAACTGCAAACAAGTGCAAGCAGGAAAGCTGTTCAGGATTTTAAGACTCAGCTTTATTGTTTTGTGTAAGCAAAGAGCTGCCATTGTTTTCCCCAGATGAAGTTTTGCAGCAGTGGTTTGGGTCTGAATCTGCACTAATTGCACTGGGGACTCCAATAACAATTCAAAACAAGGAGCTGTGGCATTTGGCTTCAAGGAAAAGTGTGTTCCATGCACAGTGATTGCTCATTACCCAAAAGGCTCTTTTTTTTTTAAGCATGTGGCTGGTTTATTTTAGTCTGTGGGATATGCCTTATCCACGGCCTCTTCCCTGCTTTGGAGGTGAAGGATGCAGGACCTGCAGTTTAAGCTGCCAGTGGTGGCTGGGAACCACTGGGACAGTGTGTCACCCATGAGCAATGGCCATCAGCAGCCCAGGGTCTCTGCAGAGCACGTCACCAGCATCAGTAAGTGCTTGTATCTCCTTGATGAGCCCCATTTTCTTTCATCCCAGGCGTGTGCTGGCATGAAGTGGCCAGGAGGACTGGCACCTCAAGGCATACTGGCCCTGCTGACCCTCAGAGCTGGCACCCTGAAGCCTGGTCTGGGGCTCCCATGGCACCACACTGGTCCTGGCCCACCCCCAGTCACTCCCAGGCTGCAAGGGAAGCTCCAGCTCTCCCAGGGAAGAGCTTCATAGAGTAGTGTCAAAGGCAGCACAGTCGGAGGAACGGTAAGGGGAGAACAGAGAGTGGGAAGTACTGCATCCCTCCAGCTCTGCCTGCTTCCCTCTTTATCCTGCCTTGGAGTGGCGCCTTTGAGAGAATCAGTGCCTGGCTGAGACCCTCAGCAGAGGTGCTGCAGGTGAGGTGGAACTCAGCATCACCAGGGAGGTCACTACTTCTTTCTCCTCCGTGCAGTGCCTGTGCCTCCTGCTCACCCCCTGGGCATCCCTTGTAGTGCCAGGGAGAGGACAGTGTCCTGGTGACAGCGTCCCGGTGAAGTAGCTGCTGCCCCATCTCTGCCAGGCCCAAGGGAAGGGGATGGGGAGCAGCAAGGCAAAGCAAGGCTGCAGCATGAAGCAGCCCAGCTCAGCGTGAGCTTGAGGAAGAGCTCATGCTCCACTGAGCAGCAGGATTCTTCTCCAAGCCTTCCTGTGTTGCAGCAGCCAAGTGGTTACACAAAACTGAAGTGGGAGCCTTTCCAGTTCCTTATGCAGGGGAGAAAATTAAAAATAAATCATTTCCCACCAGCCATTCAGCTTCAGCAAAAGCTGGGAGGCTTCCAGAGCCAGTCCCTGAAAGAGCTGCTGTGTGCTTTCCAACCCCTCACACAATCAGGGCGAACTTTGCTGCATCCCTGCCCAGCCTGTTCGGGACTGGTGCTTCCCTGCAGCGGGTGCCAGCCCGGCTTTGCTGGCCCACTGCAGCCCCAGCCACCATCCCAAAGGGAGTCACGGGGCACCTCTGCTCCCCTTCTCCCCTTGGCAGCCCTGCCCTGCCTCCTCATGGCCCAAGGGCTGTGTATGGGCTGCGGGGGCTGGGAGTTGGTGATTGTGCTGCTTTGCTGTCCTGTGGCACTGGGCACGTGACTGTGGTGGACTGGTGTTGCTGGGATTCTGCTTAGTAAAGCTTTTAGCAGTTGGCTTGCTTGGATCCAGCCAGCAAGAAAGGGCAGCATCGGAGGGCCACAGGGACTGGGACACTCAGTCCTCTCTTCCTCTCTCCCTTCTTGTGGTGGAAGCACCAAGCCCCAGCACTGGGAAGGAGGTGGAAAGGCAATGGTTAGCACTGCATTGTGGATGCTTTGTCTTCTCTCAGCCTTTCCTGCACCAGTGGTATCCTCTTTCCAGCATGAGTCCACATCCTTCTGCTGTGTGCCTTACAGAGCTGGTCTGCTCCAGGTCATGTACCTGCCCCCCAGGGCTGGGGAAGGCAGTGGTTCAGAGGTGAGCCCTACCACCTCTAGCTGTCTCGTGGGGATGTAGAATGGGAGACAGTCTCTACAGCTAACGTGGGACAAGCTGCCTGGGCTGTGTCAGGTGCACAACTTTGGTGCAGGGCATTGCCATGAGCAGCTGGGACTGGAACCACAGCCCATTATAACCCAGCCTCCCAGTTCCTCCGGAGCTTCTGGGAAACCTCAAGCCTCCTATTGCCTGGGTGATCTTCAAGTGACTGTCGCTGTGAGCATCAATCAGGTAGTTGATGATTTGCTGGGTGATTTGTCTTGGGTTGACGACTTGCAGACTTCAGGGGCACATGACAGCCTCCATCTATGTGTGAGCTGTGTGGATCCAACAGGAGACACACAAATCTCAAAGGAGTCAGGAGGCTGCAAGGGCCTGGCACTGTCCTCAGGGCTCGGCTCAGCCCCGTGTGCTGGGAGCTGATGGTCTTCCTGTCTCAGCAATAGTTTGTGCACACATCCTCCCAGGGCTTCTCCTCCAGCAGGAGCCCAGGCCAAGGAAAAACACACTCAAGGGTTTAACTGTTAACTCCTCAGCTCTTCTTCCAGAGCAGAGATGTCCCAGTCAGGCTTTACAGAGGGTAAAACAGAGTAGGCATCATGCAATGGTTTATACTCAATGACAGAAAGGTTATTTTTCTTCACATGAGTCACTGAAGTTGGTTGAAGTTGGGAGGGATGAGTGGGACAGCACAGTTACTAAGGTTTGCCAACATTTCTTACTCAGGCCCGTCTCCTAACCACATGGAGCTTCCTGTTCCCTGGTTACACATCACCGTGCCAAGCTTTAGCTGTTGGACTGGAATGTAGCTCGGGTGGTGTCTGGTTCCTTCTGGAGTTTTTGGATGGATGGAGGGATGGATGGATGGATGGGACGTGGGGAATTTCAGCCTGAACCCTTTGGCTGGTCTCAAAACCTAGGACTTGGAAAAGCCACATGATTCATCTCACGTTTAGAAAAAGGCCAGCAAAGCTTTGCTGGAAAGGCTCCTCCAAAGGTCTGAGCATTGGCTGTGTGCTGCACACCTGTATCACACCCTTACTGTGGGAAAGCACAAATTTGGCCTGTGCTGGGTTTCCAGCGTTACTTGAGGTTGCAGTGTGGACGTGCTCAGCAGGGTCTCGGTGGTTTTGCAGGTACATTCCTTGAAGAGGCTGCATGGGCTTGGCCCTGCTCTTGGTTCACGGGAAGACCAAGAGTTTGGGACTGATTTTCTGCCCTGGATTTGGTGTGACGGAGATTGTTCAGGTCTTTCCTCTTCACTTGGGACAGCAGAAGGATAAGCTATAGGATACTTGTCCCAAATGTGTGAAGCTGAGGACTGTCCCAGGGGCTTGTTGTGGCCTCCTTTGGGAGGGCTCAGCTGCTGGGGGTGGGATCCTGAGCTGCAGGAGGCTGATGTGTGGGTGTCCTGGGAAGTTGAGGCTGGCCTTTCCCTTGTCAGGGAGAGGCAGGCTGGCTGAGAGAGAGGCTGAAGGCCCAAGAGAGGGTGTAAATAGATCCCTCCACAGGGACTTGACACAGCTATCAGCTGGCAAGCTGCTCCGTGGGCCCTTTCCAGCCACTGGGAAGCGAGTGGCACATGGGGAGCCTGGTGCACCCAGCCTGAGGTGGACCTCCAGCAGCACACGAGCACTGGTGCCCTGTCTGCTTCCCTCCATCAATGCCATAGCAAGCCAGGCCTGCCAGCTCAGGCAGTAGATGACAGGCCACCTGTGGTGAGCAGACACGCTGCTCCAGCCTGGGGTCACCTCACGGGGAGGCATCGCTGTCCCCTCCTTTGTCCCTGTGCTCTGCAAGGGAAGTGTCGCTGCCTCAATGATGTGGAGGGTCCAGGTTTGCTCGGTTAGCCCAAGGGCTTCTGACCTGGCTCTTGGTTTGTTGGTGGGGTTGGGGAGGGCTGTTGTGGGGGATGCATCTGGGCACCCTCCTGGCTGTAACAGGTTGGGTGTGGGTGTGACTGTGTGTGTGGCTGTTGCAGGCAGGGCCCGTGCGGAGGCCGGCGGCAGGAGGCTGCGCCCGGGGCCGCAGCTGCAGCGGTGCTGTGACAGCGGGGGATGCTCACAGATGCACCTGGAGAAGAGGTAAAGTTGCTGGTGGGAGGGACCTGCCCCATCTTGGGACTGTGAGCTGGGCAATCCCTGAGGGGTTTCTCCCCGACCCCACTCCATGCAGGGCTCTGAGCTCCCCAGCCCATTGCATCCCCAGCTGTGGGCAGCAGGACGTGGGGAGCAGGTCCTGGGCCCAGGGTTGCCTGGGCTGGGGGACTGGAGCAAGGGGATTGGGGTTCCTTCTGTCCTACTCAGCCAGCTGTGGGGATCTGCACGTATTCAGGCCATAGAGGAGTGTTTAGGGTTGAATCTCACCTCTCCCTTTCTCCATGCAGAAGCATCAGCAGTAGGGAGGAGGCTGCTGACATCTCCAGAGGGTGAGGGTTCAAAGAGCAGAGGCAGCTGCATCTCAGCACCTCTCATTACCGAGATCTAGTACAGTCCTGCACTGGCCAAGCAATTAGTGATTTTACTGCTAACGAGAGCTGCAGCTCAGCAAGTCCAAGCACCCAGAACCCACTGCTGACACCTGGGCACCCTCGTGGCTTCTCAGAGGTGTCGTGTATAATCCCAGGTTACAAAGAGGGATGCTGGGGCAGGGTGTTTCAGTGATCTGCTCGAGATAGGAATTGGGAACAGCATTAGGGGGAGAAGGTGGGGGCCCTGTTGGCCTGCTGTGATGGATTAGCTGTGCCTCCTGCACAGGTGGTGTTTTAAAACAAAAGCATCTGTTATCATGGCTCAGCCTGAGCACCATACAGAAACTCCTCCCTCTACCTGGCGCATTATTGCAGCTGTAGTGTGCAGCTACAGTGGAGAGAAGCTTGCACGGCCCTGCTACAGCCCATGGCTGAGAACAATGCCTGTAAGACTTGCAAACTTTGCATCAATGGGCATGTTTGCCAACCAGCTGCCTTTCAGTCACAAGATGACTTGGTGCGGTACAGCCTCCTCCCCTTGCCCTCCAGAGAGAGCATCCCGGGGTACATGCAAGGAGGATGCTTTTGCCAGAGCCTTAGCTGGCAACACACAGCCCCCCCGAGCAGCCTTTGTGTGTCAGGAAAGGAGAAGCGTTACTCTGGCAGGCAAGAGGCCCTGCAGAAATGCAGCATCAGCAGGGAGGATCAGACAGGTTGGCTCATCACAGCTGCTTTGAAGTGTTAAATAATAAATGAATCACACCTGTCCCCCATTCCTGGTGGGCAGGGGAGACCCCTGTATCCAGCCTGGGAGAAGCAGCCGTGCCACGTTCCTGTCCCCAGGCAGCTGCTGGCCATGGCTGGGGCACCAGTGGCCCTTCTGGTGGGGTCCTTTGTGTGAGAGTCATGGAACAGCAGGAGGAGGTGGGTGCCTGGGCCCACCATGGCAGAGTTAACGCTCTGTGTGTCCTGTGCTGAGTTACAGGCACCAGACTTCGCAAAAGCAGCAAACCCCAGCATGGCCTTTGCTTGCCTTTACACGGGAGGAGTGGGGGGCATGTTCCCGTGTCCTGCTTCACCCCGCTGCCCTCCGGAGCCTGCACGTTTCCCTGGGTGCCCGTGACGGGGTCTCTTTTCTGTTGCAGGTAGTGCGGAGCCTGAGCTGAGCGCGGGCAGGGAGCCGGTCATGAGCCGCAGCAGCCCGGGTGCAGACGGCTGCGGGCCGCATTCCTCGGGCTCGCCGCCGACCGGGGACCAGCAGCTCAGCCAAAGCCCGGAGCCTGCCAGCGGGAGAGACGGCCCCCGGGACCATGCTCGGCCCTCCCCGGGCGCGGAGGGGGAGCGCGGGGGCCAGCACGACCGACCTCTGCAAGCAGTGGAGACGGGCGAGGGGCTGCCTGAGCCGGGAGTGGGACCCCCAGGGCTGCCCAAGCCAGGAGTGGGACCTCCAGGGCTGCCCAAGCCGGGAGTGGGACCCTTGGAGCAGCCTGAGCCGGGAGCGGGGCTGGACAGCGGCATCAAGACCCCCCCGGGGCTGCCCGAGCCGGGAGCGGGACCCCCGGAGCAGCCCGAGCTGGGAGCGGGACCCTTGGAGCAGCTCGAGCTGGGAGTGGGACCCCCAGAGCAGCTCGAGCCGGGAGCAGGACCCTTGGAGCAGCCCGAGCCGGGAGCGGGACCCTTGGAGCAGCCTGAGCCGGGAGCGGGGCTGGACAGCGGCATCAAGACCCCCCCGGGGCTGCCCGAGCCGGGAGCGGGACCCCCGGAGCAGCCCGAGCCGGGAGCAGGGCCCAGCAGCGAGACCCCCCCGGAGCAGCCCCATCGTGGAACGGGGCCAGACGGCAGCAGCGAGACCCCCCCGGCGCTGCCCAACGGGCTGGACGCGGAGCAGGACGCGGGGTCGCAGCGGGACGAGCCCGGCCCCGGCAGGGAGGATGCGGGGCTGAGGGGAGGCCCCGAGCAGCGGGTACCTGGGCAGCCCCTCGGCACACTTGGCACACACTGGCACAGCGTGCTGGGCTCCGAGGAAGCGCTGAGCGCCGACGAGCCGGAGGAGCTGCTCGGGTGAGTGCGAAGCCGCGGCAGCCTTGGCTCGGGGCTGGCTGACGTGTGCTGTTTCTGTGTCCTCGGTTGGAGTTGCTTTGCTGCGTGTGTAACTCATCAGTGTAAGAATCTGCAGCTGCTTCCATGGCTGACTCTGGCTTTTTTCACTCTGTCGGGGCCTCATCTGGAGCCCCGTGTCCAGTTCTGGGCCCCCCAGCTGCAGAGGGACAGGGAACTGCTGCAGAGGGGCCAGTGCAGGGACACCAAGATGATCAGGGCACTGGAGCATCTTGCCTGTTTAGTGTGGAGGAGACTGAGGGGGAACCTCGTTAATAGTTACAAGTATTTAAAGGGTGTATGTCAAGGGGATGGAGCAGCCCTTTTTCCTGTGGTGCCCAGTGCCAGGACAAGGGGTAACGGGCAAAAGCTGAAACACAGAAAGTTCCGCTGGCACAGGACGAGAAAAGTCCTTTGGTACTGAGAGGAGGGAGCCCTGGCCCAGGCTGCCCAGGGAGGGTGTGGAGGCTCCTTCTCGGGAGGTTTCCAACCCCACCTGGACACGGTCCTGTGCCCCCTGAGCCAGGGGAAGCTGCTGGAGCAGGAGCTGGAGGATCTTTAGAGGTCCTTTCTAGCCCCAACCATTCTGTGATTCTTTCTGGGCTCTTGATGCTGCTTCTCCTGTTACAAACACGGAAAAGCTGTGGTTAGAAGCAACATCTGCCCACAGAAGCAGTGAGGTGAGGTGAGGGAGCAGCTCTGGGCATCTCAGGGTGCTGGTTGTGCTCACTTTGGGGTATCCCGCTTGCAAGCTGGAGCTTCATCTGCAGTACTTACCAGCCCTTCTGGTTTATCCCCTGGCATCAGTTTGCATGCCAGTATACCTCCAGGTTCCCGCATCTCACGGCCCCTGATGCCGTGCCTGAATCCCACAGCCTAGCTGTAAAGCAGCGTGGAGCCTCCCCTGCCTGGGTGAGTGTCCATCGCCTCTCACAACCCTGTGGCTGGAGAGAAAACTCTTTGTAGGCTGCCCCACGCTTATAGGGTGCCTCAGCTGAGAAAAAAAAAAGGCTGAAGTTATGTTATATTAGTTTCTCCCTAAAAGCTTTTGCTTTTTCTCCACTGAAAAAGGGATGAAGGACGTTTGCTGCCAGCGTCTCCAGTTAGATGGAATGGCCCTGAAGCTAAGGGTTTCTATGGTTTTTGAAGTTGCCATAATTGGAGGCCTTGAAGGCAGAGCTGACCTGCAGATCAGACCCATTCTGGCAGTGGATCCCGTGGCAGGTGCAAACGTCTCTGGCTCAGGGGTCTGGCTTTTCGCTGGGGCATGACCAATTAAGGGTTGGCTTGCTCCCTGGGATTGTGCATGGTAAAACTCTGCCTTTCTCAGCTCCAGAAGCTTGTAATGAAACTGGAAACCAAGCATGTTATACCACAGAGAGGTCTCGAGGGCCTGCAATCACAGCATCCACGTCTGCCTCTTCTCTTGCCTCTAGCACCAAGTGGCTCAGTGCAAGCAATTACCTTGACAGCGTTTTCTGCATTTCCTCTTTTGGTCCAGGTTTGCTTCTGGAGATGCCAAGTTGAGCTGCAGTGAGGACGACAAGGAACACTTTCAGTTCAAAGACATCAGGGACGGGTTCAGCTCGACCTTTGAGAGGATTGTTGAGTCTGACCTTATGAAGGGCACATACTACAGCAGCTTGGACTCCTTGGACGTCCTCTCTCTCACAGACGAGACAGACAGCTGTGTCAGCTTCGAGGCCCCACTCACCCCATTGATCCAGCAACGGGTTAAGGAAAGCTCAGAGCTCTTGGAGCAGAAACTGGTAGCCCAGCAGAGAGAAGCCCTTCACCACATGGCTGCTGATAAGCAAGAGCAGGCAGCAGCAAAGCCAGTGGAGGGGGATTTTGGGAGCCCTCTCAGGCACTCGATTACCAGCAGCAGGTCAGAGAACGTGCTGAGCAGGTTGTCCTTGAAGAGTATCCCAAATGGGTTCCACGTGGAAGGGTCAGAGGAAGATGCCACCAAGGTCATTAACTCCATCAGGTAAGGCAAGCTGAGGATTCCTTGGGCAGGGGCTTCTCATCTTATGAGGTCCCAGCCCAGGGGTGAGGCTCAGAGGACACGATGGAGATGGAGCTGCTTTTTTTTCCCCTTTGTGCTTGCTTTGCTGTGCTGTCATGGCAGGGAGGCCACACACCAACAGGAAAAACTCTCCAACCTGTAGTTTCAGACTGCAGCTGGGAACCCAGGTCTCGTGGCATTAAACCAGGCAGACCCCAGCAGGCCTGTGTCTGAGCATTCCCTGTTCCCAGATCCAGGTCTCTCAGCTGCAGGGGAGCTGCAGGGTCCTGGAGCAGCCCTTCAAGCCCAGGAAAAGCCAAGGCTCAGCACTTGCTGTTTGTGTTTGCCCAGCTGCTCATACATCCCCTCTGTTCTTACAGCAGGCAGAGCTGGGGCTCCACTGAAGCACTGCCTTGTCTGCCTGACACGTGCAGGAGCCTGTGCAGGCTGGAGGCAGTCAGACATACTCCCAAACCTGCTCTGAGTTGCAGGGAAACCTTGAGAGTCCACTTAGGACTGAGGGCCCCTGTAGAGGCCTTCCCAGAGGTTTTTCTGCAGGCGGTGAAGAGATCAGCAGAGACTTCATCCTCTGGGCCAGCTCAGACCAAACCCTCATCCCCTCTGGGGATGCTTCCTGGGAAGAAGCAGCTCATCTGCAGGGCACTTCCTTGTGTGAGGAAGCCAAGTGATGAGCCGCCAGGTTATGGCAGAGCTGGAGCGAGGCCATATGTCCACCAGCTATTGAGCCTCCAGAGAGCACCCTGCCCAGAGTGTGTGAGCAGGTGACATAACCACCCTTGGGCTGGGAAGTAAAGGGACACGGCCTTGCCTCCATGGTGCCAGGGGGGCTGCTCGGGCTGTGGGAGCTGCCAGCCACCGTGCCAGCAGGCAGCTGGGGTAGGAGCAGCCTGCCAGGGACAGCAGGTCTGCTGCTGGTCCCATTGGCACCATCTGTGCAAGGGCAGCGTCCCAGCCTCGGCGTCCTCACCCTGACGTGAAAAGCCCATCATCCATCCCTGAGAGCCCCGATTCCCACGGCTCTGAAAGATCTCAGCACGTGTGGCCGTACCAGTGGGGACTGAGGAGGCTCAGGGAGGGGCTGGGGCTGCCTGCTTTGAACAGGTACAGCCTCGTGTTCCAGGGGAGGAGCCGCCTTCTCTTAAATCTTTCTCTTCATATCTCTCATTAAATCATAACGTTTCTTTTGCCCTGGAGTGAAGGGGAGCGGGGCCAGTCTCCAGGGCACAAACCTCTTGGTGTTTCTTCGTTTCCTTTTGTTTTGGTTAAGACAAGGAGACATCCCAGGGAGGCCCCTGCTGTGGTCCTTGTCCGCTGATGTTCTCCTTGTCTCCGCGCAGCGACGCCAGCCTGAAGGACGCGCTGTCGGACTCGGACTCAGAGCTGGGCAGCACAGAGCAGCTGGACCAGGGCAGCACGGACACGCTGGCCAACGGCTGCCGGGCGGACGGGGAGGCTGCCAAGAGGCTGGCCAAGCGCCTCTACAACCTCGAGGGCTTCAAGCGCTGCGACGTGGCCCGGCAGCTCGGGAAGAAGTGAGGAGGGGGCTGCAGAGGGCTCTGCGGGGGGAGGTGAGGTGGCAGCGGGGGCACGGCCAGCGGGACATCCTCACGGCCTCCTCCTCACAGGCAGCAGCGCAGCAGAGGGGTGCAGTGGGGACACACGTCCCTCATTTCCCCCGTGGCTGCAGGGCTGGGCTGTGGGCACGCTAAAGCCCTTCTGAGCTCTTCCAGCAGCATTTCAGACTCTGAGAGAGTCCCCCTGGGTCTGGGATCGTGTCTGCAGGGTCTGGCTGGGAGCTGGGCTGGCCTGGAGGCAGCGGTCTGCTGTTCCTCCTGTAGGCAGTGTCTTCTTCCCTGATGAAAGGGCTGACTGCTTCCTCTTTTAATTACAGTAACGAGTTTAGCAAGTTGGTAGCAGAGGAGTATCTCAGCTTCTTTGACTTCACGGGCCTGACCCTTGACAAAGCACTGAGGTGAGCTGGGCCGTGGCACTGCCTCTGGAGCGGAGCGGTGCGGGGGATTTCTCCTCCAGCCTCCCCCACGCCGTGGGGGCTGCCCATGGGGCAGCAGCAGGGGCTGGGGGCATCTCCAGGTTGCTGTTTAATCTTTGCTTTGGTGTCACGTTTGGTACTGCCACCAAAAGTGGGCTTAGGCAGGAGAGCCCACAACCTGCTTCCCTGCATGAAACCAGAGCGAGCGGGAGCAGCTTCTTCCCTTGGGACAGAGACCCCCTCCTGGTGCCATCAGGCCAGAGGTGGGTCAGCTCTCAGCTGGCAGCGTGTTTCCCTGCACAGCTCAGAGCTGGCTCCATTGGCAGCCTCTGCGTCGCACCCACAGGGGCCCAGGGGTGCTGGGCTGCTCTGAGGACCTCAGTTCCCTCTCCCTCAGTATGGATGCTGGCCAGCAGAAACAGCTCAACGCAACACCTTTAAGCATCCCTTTGTGTCTGCAGGACGTTCCTGAAGGCGTTCCCGCTGATGGGGGAGACGCAGGAGCGAGAGCGGGTGCTGATCCACTTCTCCCGGCGGTACTGCCAGTGCAACCCCGAGGAGAGCACGTCCGAAGGTACTGCGGCTGCCCTGGCCCTGCTGGCCTTGGCACACTCACAGTGCACGTGTGGCACGGAGCCACCGTGGAAAACCCACCCCTCAGGCACGGCTGGGCCTGAGGAGCTGCCGCTGGGCAAACGAGGCTGCAGCTTCTCCCTGACCCTGGGCTGCTGATTGTCNAACAGGCAAAGGGTGAGGAAAAGAGGAAACAGGGATTTGTTCCTCAAGGTGCCCAGACATAGCAGCTGGCCTTGGCTTTGCTATGGGTGGGCAATGGTTTGCCAAGACAGCACAGGCTGGAGCTGTGTGGGAAGGGGAGTGATGGTGGCTGTCTGACTGTTGTGTGTTTCAGATGGGATTCACACGCTCACCTGTGCCCTGATGCTGCTGAACACAGACCTTCACGGCCATGTAAGTAGTACTGGGGGATGCACCCTTCTTGTTTCCCTTGCCAGAGTAGAGGTCTGTCCCCTGATGCAAGGTGTGTTGATAGGTTGACACAGAGGGAGGGTTTTGGTTGCCAGGCCCAAACATGGAGACAGTCACTCCACACTCGAGCCAGAGGTATATCTCCTGCTGATACCAGTTATCTTATACAGGCAATGCAGCTTTCTGCCCAGGAGCTGGTGTGGAGAGGTTTTCACCACCAGTCTCTGTGGGCTGGCAAACAGCAGCACCAGTTGCAGGGCCAACATCTGAGGCTCCTCTGACCTCAGGACCTGCTGCAAGAGAGCCAGTGGTTTCATATGGGTCTAGATTTGATCTTTCCACCCTAAAACATGAAGTAAATCCCAGCTGCTCCCTTCTCCTAAGCCACTGGATAGTAACAGCCAGCCACTGGAGAGTTTCGCATCAGAGAGACCTCTGGATGAAGGGCAGGGTGAGCAGAGCTCAGTGCCCTGCTGGAGAACAGCAGAGGCTGTTAAGAAGTTCTCTCTCTGCCTTTCAGAGGCTCTCTCGGGTGACATAAGTTGTATTTGTTGCAAAAAGGCCAAGTGGAGGGTAAAGAGCAGAGTGGGAGGAAAAATAACTGCAGACAGGAGCTGGGACTGGGCATAGGGGACAGCAGTGGGGCTCTGTGAGCCCTTGAAGAGCCCTGATGGCACCTACACCTGGGAGCACACATGGACTCTGCCCTGCTCAGAGCTGTGGGAGGCTGTGACACCGTGAGCCCAGATCTCCTCCTGTTCTCTAGCCCTATGGTGCAAGCACAGTCTGTGGCTGGGGGCCTCAAGGCTGTGCCCCCTTTCCAGGGGTAGGAGGGCTCCTCAAATCTCAAGTCACTGAAATACCTTCTCTCGTAGCTCCTCTGAGAGCTCAGACCTGGAGCCCCAGACTCCTCAGATTTTTGTGTGAAGATGGAGGGGCACTGGGGATCTGGCTTTTTGCAGCAGCCTGCTCATGTGAAGCCCTTTTTCTGCCCCACAAGCCCACGGTTCTCAAGCTGTAGCATCAGAGTCCTCTTCTGCCTCCAGCTGGTAACTGTTGTGCATCTGCAGAGGCTTGCTCTGATTTTCTCCTGTTCGTGAGGGGACAGTAGGCTGTAACATAGCTCTTATTTTTGCTTACTGGTTCACAATCACCTTTGAGAGGAGCCTTTTCCTGGGGAGGTGGGAAGAGGATACTACATGAGTGCTCGCTCTTCACCTGTGAGGGCAAAGATGCAGAGGCCACCAGCTTCAGCAGTGCCATCCTGACAGTCCAGCTGGGACACCCTCCCCATCACTGCATCAGAGACATGGCCTTCAGCACAGGGGCCAGGGCTGAACACAGCAGCCAGTGAGGGAAGGGCTGGTCTCTGCAGGAGCATCCTTTCCAGACGTGCACTGTGGTTTGCACCAAGCTGCCTGCAGCAGCTGTGCCTCGCCCTGGGGAACAGGCAGCCCATGGCCAGCACTGCAGTGGCCTCTGGGTCCATCCCATGGCTGCCAGTAGCACATCCAGACACAGTGTCTCTGCACACAGTGGGACAGCAGTGGGCTCACTTCTGGGAGGCTCTCACAAAGCATTCATCCCAAAGCATTCATCCTTCAGCCTAAACAAGGGGAGCCAAGAGGTGTTTTCATCAAAGAGATTCCCGCAAAAGCAGCATTGTGACAGGAGACCAACTGTGCAACTCCCAAACAATCTCATCTGGGGCAGGGCTTTTGGTTACATCCAAACTATGTCTCAGTGAAGGCAGAAACTATTGACAAGGCAAAAGAACCCTTAAACCTCTAAAGCCTCACCGTTTCTGTTCCTCACTGACAAGCTGTCTGAGAGACCTGGTGAGAAGGAGCTGTCTCATGCTGCTGAGGTGTCGTGGTTTGGCCCCTGCAGCAGCCACCCCGGGTGGGACAGGGACAGGAACTGGGCAAGTAGAACTCAGACTGGGCTGAGACAAGAACACTTTAAGAAGTTGAGGTCTGGTTGGAGTTGCCTGTGCTGGCCATGCTCTCTCCCAGCTCCGTGTGTCTCTCCTCGCTGGCAGAGCAAGGGAAAAAGTCCCTCAGCTAGGACAAGCACTGCTCAGCAACAACTGTAGTATCAGTGTGTTAACAACGTTACTGTCACCTTAAATCCCAACCACAGCCCTGTGTCAGCTTACCTCTGTCCCAGCTGAGCCCAGGACACTAGGCAAGGGAAGAGAGCTTGCTTTCCAGCAGGTGTAGCAGTGCCTGAGCTTTTCTTTGAAGAACCTCCCCTTTACTTTTCCACATGTGTAACATGAATTTCTTTTTCTCCTTCTCCTCCTTTTGTTTTTTTTTTTTTTTCCCTTCCTTTCTTCTGCTCCTGGAACCTCTCTTTCTGCTCTTTAACCCTTTACCAGGTGGTAAGTGCAGTCATTCTGGTGTTTTGCTTCAAAGCACTGGCATTTGACTTGTTTTTATTCTGTGTTTAAAAACCAGCAGGGATTTCTGTCCGGGTTCCTCAGTGGTTGTGCAGTGTCCTTCCCTACTTGGTGACCCATCAGCAGCTGATATGCATCACATGAAATTCTCCTTGTGTCAAGAAACCTCCATCAACTGCATCGTGCCTGGGGCCATGTGGCTTGGCCTCTCACCCCTTTCTGTTGCAGATGCTGTCATGACGCTGCATATCACTTGTGCTTTCATTCCCCCTTTTTTAATGCCCTGTGTGTCTCGTTGTTTTCCTGTGCATTGCCATTTCCTTTGGTGAGGAAAGGGTGGTTGATGTATCCCTGTGAAGGAGCAGTTCCCTACAGCAGTGTCTCTGGGATGGGCTGCTTCCCCCTTTCCAGCAGTGACTGACACAGGAACTGAGTCCCTGCTTCACAGCAAAGAGGCTGCCTTTAAAACCTGACAGTCTCACTTGGCCAGAATTGCTCCTGGGATTCCCCAGACTTGCTAAATACTGTTGTGGGGTGTGAAGGCTCAGGCAGTGGCTGGTGCTGTTGGTAAAGAGGCACTTGTGGCCACAGAGCTGCTTCTTTGCAAGTGTCAATCAAGTGAAGCTGCAAAGTCCTTGTCCTGGAGTGGGGGTTTTGTTTTGTTTTCTCTCTTCAGCCGGTGTTGATTTGGAGGCAGTTGCAGGGCTTTGTGTTTGAGTGGTTGGTTCCAGCCCACTTCTCAAAACAACAAGCTCCAAGGGTTAAGATGTTGTTGACGTGAGGTCGTGTTGTACCTGAGCCACCCCAGCATCCTGCACTCAATCCTGCAGCCACACAGCCCGAACCCTGCCCCTGACACTGCAGTGCTTGGGCAACCTCATCCCTCAAACTGATTCACAGTATTAGCATTGTTGCTGGAGCTTTCTCATCCCCTCTTCTGGTTGTCAGAGAAAGGGTATGTTTTCATCTTTCTCAATTGCTCAGCAATTAGCTGCTTTTCCACAGCGTGGCTGCTGTCTCACTCGGAGCTCAAGAGCTCTTCTTGCAGGAGAAAAGGAGACAGATCACAGAATGAAAAGGAAGCCTTGCCCTGGGATTAGTACATGTCCTGGGTGCAATGTATGACAAACCCAAAGAAGGGCTTGTGAGGCTGGTAACTTGTGTCCTCTCTCTTCCTAAAATGCGTTGGCCTCTGTGTTTGCTGCTGGATCACTGCAGCGAGATCCGTGCAGGCAGAGAGCCCTGTGCTGTGCACTCTGCTTTCCTGACTCAAGGCTGGGGCAGAAGCAGTCACCTTCTCTCTGTGCAAAGCAATTTTGTGCCTCAGGGTCTGAGGCAACACAGGTCCCTCATCTCCAGGCTGGCTCTCCCAGGGAGGCTCGTGACTGCATTTTCTGACGTGCTCTCTCGCTCTCCTTCCTCATGCCGCTGCTCTGGTGCCGTGTTGCTTTTTTCTTTGGCTATAATTCACCAGCCAGCAGGTACACCAATCTCTCTGCCTTCTGCTGAAAGAAGCCTAGCATGTCTGCAGGGTTCCCCACAGCTTTTCTCCTGAGCAGGGCTGGCAGGAGCCTCCAGCTGTGGGTCTGGCCATGGGAGAGCAAAGATGGCAGAGCCTCATGTGCCGCACCACGTCCCTGGGCGCTGCTGCTGGTTTCTTTTCCTCTTTTTTTCTTGATCTCTCAAGGGAGGCAGCTCACCTGGTGCTGGCACCAACAGGAGCAGTGGTTAAGAGTCTCAGGGCAGCACCGGCTCCCTGCACAGCCAGAGAGAGGGTCTGCACACACAGGTGAGGGGTGGGCACGTTGCAGGCTGGTCCAGAGGCCTCACTCATTGCTGATGCTTTCACCTGGGGAGAAGCCTCCAGCTAATCTGTTGTGCATGTTTATGGGCAGAGGTTTCTGGTGTCAGACTCTTTCAAGAGGTTATTTTCTTGCCCAGAGGACACATCTGGCCCCTCAGGGCACCTCCTGTGTCATCTGCAGCTCCGTCCCCTCCCAGTGAGCCAGTGAGGCCCTTCTTCTTCCTCACTGAGTCCCCAAGCAGGACCCTGGCCCTGCTGTTCTTGGCCATCCTTCTATGTCCTCCTGGCTGGCCACTCTTGTCAATACCTTGATGCAAAGCCCACCTCATGTCAGGATACCGTGGGGATCCTGAGGACCTATGGTGACAACTCCTGCTCACCTCACTGACTCCATTGTCCACTCCATGTGATGTCACCATGGGGTCTGACCTTGGGGTCTTGAGAGTGCTAAGGCTGCAATGTGACATGGCATTGAGACACTGTCTTTGTGCTATTGGACTCCTGAACAGTTTCACACGTGGCAGGCTTGGAGACCCATCCAAGCGCTGCAGTGTCAGGACAGTCTGAATGCTTGTCTTGAGTGTTGAGACACAGCCTCTGTACCAGGACCAGCCTGGAAATCAGAGGTGAGATCAGCTAGAAAAGTTGGAGCAAGAGCTGGAGAGGTTAGTTGTGAATGTTTTTGTCCCCAGCATTTACAAAGAGATTATTTGGAAGGTTTGGGTGCTGGTGTGAGCAAGGAAAGCAAAGAGCCCACAAGAAAATCGGAACAGAAGACCTTTCCATTTGGAGCTCTTGGGGCAAACACAGGCTTCACCCCTGCACATAAGATTGTTCTTTAAAAGACATTGAAGTCCAGACTCTCCAGAAGTTTAACGAGCTGCTGTTTTGCCTTGCAGAACATTGGCAAGAAGATGTCGTGCCAGCAGTTCATAGCAAACCTGGACGGGCTGAACGATGGCAAGGACTTTGCAAAGGATTTGCTGAAGGTAACGGGGTATAAGTAGACAGTGGGGTAGTGTCATTATTGCTGCAGTGCCACCCAGTCCTGCTGGGACTCTCTGAGCCCTTGCACCAGCATTTCCCAGTGCACGATGGTTTCGTTAGAACTGTAACCCCCGTGGGTGGCTCCTGCTAAACCGCAGTGAGACACCAGAGGCCTGTTCCCATCCATGTTGGTGGCATGTGGGCCCTCAGGGCATACCAGGGATTCCCCCCCTCCCCAGGTAGTTTGATGATGCACCAGGCAATGCACAGAACAAGACACCTTCCACCCCCAAGTACAACCATCTGGCACCAATACTTTCCTGTGCCCTCACTGCCCTGTGTCAGGGCCACCTCCACCTTCTGCTTTCCTCACCCATCTTTCCCAGCTCCCCAGGGAAACCCCTGGAATTTTCCCCAGGAGGAATTGGAAAAGCAGCCCCCCAAGGTTATTCATCCCTCCCTTGCTTCTCAGGGCAGTCTTCAAGCCTTCATGGTCTTTTTCCCATAGTTGAGACACTGGAGGTGTCTTGGCACACACCAGAGTCTTCTGCCAGCTGCGTGTAGGTCAGGATTCACTCAGGACTAGGCACAACACCCAGAATTAGCCACAAATGTCATAGACAGGCTCCTGAGCAAGGCTGGTTGCCAGAGCCCTCTGCTCTGACGTGCCCAGCCCAATACCTGGCATGGCACACAAAGTTGTCCTGCTCACTGGTGAATACTTCTTCAGGAGAGTTCAGCAAGGAAGGTATCCTTCCAGGAACACAGACAGGGTGTGGAGGAGACGGTCTCCACAACCCAGACATGTCTTCCAGGAGAGACACAGCTAATTCCATGTTCTTCTTTCAGACCCTGTACAACTCCATCAAGAACGAGAAGCTGGAGTGGGCCATGTAAGTATGCCTTAAGCATGTGGGAGATGGTGTGTGTCTCAAAGTAGCTGCCAGGGCTTGAGTCATGTTTTTAGGCCCAGAAGCACCCAGAACATTTCCTGCCAAGCCTTTAAGCACTGAAGCCCCTCCTGTAGGCAAGCTGGCTTCATCTATGGCTTAGGCACGAAAGCAGATGGGGAGGCTGGTGTCAGTGGGCCCATTCCAGAAGGGAATGCTCTCTTGTTAACTGTTGCACCTATAACGTGCTGGTCCCTTTCCAGATGCTTCAGAGGGTCTTTGCACAAGATCTGGGGTTTTTGGTCACTGGGACTTTTAATCTCTTCCACATAAGTTGTTCTGAAGATAGTTTCAGAGAATCACTCGAGTGGGATGGGACCTGGTGAGATCTCCAGTCCAGCTTCCTCCTCCGCAGCATTCAGCAGCACTGAATTCAGAGCAGGATGCTCAGGGCTTTGTTCAGTTCCAAAACCTGGGCAGAGAACCGACATCTCTTCTGGATCCATGAACCAGTGCCCATTGTCCTGAGGGAGACTTGTTGTTTTGACTTATGCCCACTGTCTCTTGTCTTCCTGCCATGCCCCATGGTGAAGAGCCTGGCTTTGTCCCCTCCATAACCTCCTCACACGTTGCAGGGCTGCTATGAGGTCCCCCAAAGACATCTCCTCTCCAGGTTAAACAAGTCCAGTTCCCACTTCTTACATCACAAGTGCTCCAGCCCCCAGACAGCCTGGTGGCCTCCACTGAGCTCTCTCCAGCTTGTTGCCTTTCGCTGTGCTGGGGGCCCAGCACCGTTTGCTGTGTGGAGATGTGATGCAGTGAGTGCAGAGCAGAGGAGGGCCATCAGTTCTCTCTGCCTCCTCACTGTGCCGCTGTTACACAGCCCAGAGCCCTTGGCCTCTGTTCCTGCCAGGGCAGGCTGGCTGCCTCCTCTCCTGCTCTTCCCCAGCCCTGGGGCCTTTCTGCAGAGCTGCTGCATTCCCTGACACCTCTGGCCCTCTACTTCTCACTGTTATGTCATCCACAGACTCGATGAGGTGCACTCATCCAGATCACCATTTCTTCTTACCCAGAAACAAGTGTGGGAGCAGCTAGTGTGGTCACCCTTATGACTGGTTCACACAACAGCTTCCTCAGCCTGCCCTGCTCTGCTTCCACCCTGCCCCTGCTCAGTGGGGGGAGCACTGTGCTCCCCATCCCTGACACCTCCCCACTGCTGCCCATGACAGACCTAGGGCCTCAAGCTAACAAAGTGTCTCCTCTCCTCTCCTCTCCTCTCCTCTCCTCTCCTCTCCTCTCCTCTCCTCTCCTCTCCGACATCTCTCGCCTTGGCTCAGCTGTGCTCAGCAGTCAGGAGAGGGAGCTCTGCACCTCAGCAGAAGGTGCTGGTGTGAGCTTTATGTAAAATCATCCAGGCAGAGGTGGATGTGCTGGTTACACAACGGCCGCCAGCCCTCGCTCCCTGCCCGGGCACATCACGCCCCGCTGCAGCCAGCAGCCAGCCCTGGCCTCGCGTCTCGTCGCTGCCCCCGCGCCGTGCCCTGCTGCAGGGTGTGCTGCCCGGCTGCAGCTGGACAGGCTGCAACACGATAGGCCCCTGGGCTGCTCTGCAGTGGGACAGATGCTCCCTGACGTGCAGGACGTGGTTTTCCTCCAGAGCCGTGGCACTGGCTGCAGCCCTGCACACGCCAGGCCTTCTCCCTGCTTGCCTCTGCCCGCTGCCCTCATCTCAGGGAAGGAAATGCCCCTTCTCCCAAAGCCCACCGCAGAGGCAGGTACAGGGCCAGCACCACATCAGCCAGAGGAGCTCAGAGGCTTTCCTCTGGTGCAGCTCAGGGAGCTGAGCCCACTGACTCCCCACCCAGGCGTGGTGTCTGGACTCTGCCTGAGCCCCAGCACTCCTGCGGGTGCTGAGGGCTGAGAACTCATCCTTCTGTCCCAAGAGGTGCCTGATGCCGTGGCCATCTGCATGCTGCAGCTGGGAGAGTGTGGTGTTCTGCTGCACACATCCCAGCTGCTGGATTCACCCCTGGCTCACTCCTCAGCTGAGCTTTGGTCCCAATCTAACCTGCAACCTGAAGTGACTGCCCCTACCATTGTCACACAGGGCAGAAATGTCCTGTTTGCTGTCCCTGCTCAGTGTCCCAGGGACACTGGGAAACATCACTTCCCATACAACTTCTGGTTTGTGTGCCCCAGAGCAGGTTTTGTTCCGAACAGGAGGAGGCCAGCTTGGTGTAGACACTTCCCTAAGCTGCTCAGCCCTTGCAGTCCTGGGCTCAGGACCAGGAGATGTGTGAGGAGAAGCAGGGTTTTTTTTGGGAAAAGCCTTAATTTCTTGCTCTCTGTTGTCCCCCCCTGAGGACACAAAGGGAGAGCTGCTGTAAAACCTGTGCTAGGGCTTGTGCTTTTTTGATCAAGTGTCCCGTCTCCCTAATGTCTGCAGAGCTTTTGCTCCTCAGAGGTTCAGAGGATGTTCCTCAAGTTCCTTCAGTATCTAGGAGGCCCCAGGGGCTGTCTCTCAGAGGCTGAGAAGACCCAATGATACCTGGTCTTCAGCAAAAGACCTTTTTAAGCTCAGTTTTGAGTACCCTCACAGTGGGACCACTGGGGGTGCTTCCTGCCACCCACTCTCCTCCCAGCTATGCCCAGATCATCACCACTGGTACTCTCTGTATGTTACAGTCCCTGCACCTCTTTCATTTTCTTTCTCTGACTAGCCTTGTAATAAGTAGCTCCCTTTCAGCCCAGAGCAGGGAGGGCACCCTGAGCCGTGGCACGTGCCCTCCACTCAGCCTGTTCTCTGGCTTTGTTTCCAAGCGATGAGGACGAGCTGAGGAAGTCCCTCTCGGAGCTGGTAGACGACAAATTTGGAGCCAGTGCGAAGAAGGTGACGAGGATTGTGGACAGCAGCAACCCCTTCCTGGACATCCCCCAGGCTCTGAACGCCGTCACCTACAAGCACGGTGTCCTCACACGCAAAACCCACGCAGACATGGATGGGAAGCGAAGTACGTGGCGGGGGGCAGGAGGAGACGTGCCCCAGGCAGCCCCAGAGCCCTGCTGTAGCCTTCGCCCTGGCTCTCCTGCTGAAGGCATCTCCTCACTGTGTGCCAGGGAGAGCAGAGGGATCCCCAGGGCACAGGGAAACGAGGGCGTTTTGAGGCGTTTGTGGACGTGAATGTTTCCAGGAAGCCTCAATCCTCCCTTCTCACTGCCAAGGAGTCCAGTAGTGCCTGTCCCACAGACAGACCTGACCTTTCATCCTGTTCACGTTCCTAATCCTGAACCCCACACTCTGAGCAGGTGCCACAGCAGTTGTCCACTCCATCCCTGACCTTGAGGACAGTCTGGTCTTCACAGCTTCATTCCTGTCACCTTCTGCCTCGTGCTGGAAGGTGTCAGCACATGGCATTATAGGAGAGCTAAAGGAATACATACCTGGGAACTGTTCATGAGGAGAGATTAAGGAAACCTTGGATGTAACCCCCTTTGTTAATTGATGGGATGTGCCCAGTCATTGCAGCTGATTGAAAGTCCCGAGTAGAGATTACCACCCGAGGTCTGCCTTGCTTCCAGCACTTTCCCTGTGCCTGCAGGACCAGCTGCCCTCATCTCCCACCCCTCTCCACTTTCCAGCAAGCTCTCTGTCCCAGACTGCCTCAAGACAGCTGCTAGTAATGCTCTCTCCTGAGTGGAGCTGCCTTACCCAGGGTATGTCTGCCTAACTCATCTGAAGCAGGGGAGCCCAGGGAATGTCTCTGCTCCTCCAACATTCCATCCAGAGAACATGAACCTGGGTGTGGAGGAGCAGAGACTTCCTGCCCATGTCCACTAGTGCCAGCTCATCTTTGGCTTTGACCTGCTTGTGTTCCTGCTGGGAGGCCCATGTCTGACACACATCCCTGCAGATGATCCCCTCGTGAGCGAGCCCTTGGAGGTGTGCGAGGTGTGGGCAGCAGAGCACCTCTGGTGGGTCAGGACAAGGGGTGGTTTTGACAGAAACATGAAGGTGAAGCAGCACTGGCAGAGGCAGACATGTGTAACTGAATGTTCTTCCTTTTTTTTTAGCTCCCAGAGGAAGAAGAGGTTGGAAGAAATTTTATGCTGTGCTGAAAGGGACTGTCCTTTATTTGCAAAAGGTAACCATGGTCAACTGTCTCGTTTGCTGCTTGATGCTGTCTCCAAAGCTGTCCTAAGCAGGAGACCTGCAGGTGCAAGTAGAGGGGGATCCATGTCCTAATGCATACATGGGACGTGCACAGAGCTTCTCCAGAGACCAGTACACAGAACTGGGGGATGCAGTTGATTGTGCAAAGGGCACTACTCACAGCCTCAAATGAGGGCCATACAGGAATGAGTGTGACAGAGGGAACATTGGGGCAAGCTTTCTGCAGAAGTGTCCCAGGAGTTAGGAGCATTTTGGGGGGGATGAAGGAACAAATGATGTGGAATGGGCAAAATAGGATGTTGGTGAGACATGCAATAGGAAGCTGAAGAGGTGGAGCATCAGACCAGTCTTATCCTGCCTATTGTTTTATTTGCTGGCATAGATCTGATGAGCAGCTTCACTGGGTCTGGTAGGGACCACGCTTAAAGCTTTTCTTCTCCTTCAGGACCTTGCTGAGCTGGGTCCTTCCCTGGGTTGCCAAGTGGCCTTCTCTGCCTCTCTTCATCACTTTTGTTCTGCAGCCACCTCTAGTCACCACCAGCATAATTCCCAGGTCCTCATGGGAGGCACAGTCCCCGTGGAAGAGCTTCCCTGCACACTACAGCAGTCAGCTCTCTACCTTTCCTGGTTCTTGGATGCCAGGAGGGTTTCCAAGGCCAGTCTTCTGTGGTAAAGCCCAAGGAGCCTGAATAAGGCCTCCCTGGAACGTCAGCACCAGCCAGCTAGGGATGCCAATGTCTGCTCATCACACAGCGGCAGCACATAAGCCACTGAGCTGGGTCTGAACCACCTCAGCACACACGCTGGGCAGCAGCCCGCTGAGCTCACCCGGCTGGAGCAGCCCTGCCCGTGGCTCCGTGTTCCTGGGTGCTGCAGCGTTATCTCCAGAGCAATGAGAGTAAACAAACACTGGATTATATAAGGAAGGCAGAAAGATCCTCAGGGCAGCACGGAATGATGACTCAAAGCTCGCAGCACACCCCAATGATTTCTGTGTTTCCCCAGGTCCTGTGGCACGTCTCAAAGCCAACACAGGTCTGGCAGCAGCACGTGCTAATTTGGAGTGTGGGCTGCTGGTAGCCAAGTGGGGTTTTTACAGCCTTGCCACTGTGTCCTGAGGCTGAGGGAAGCTGCACCATTCAGGAGAGCCCAGGTCTTCTCCAGCCCTCCAAGTGTGGCATTCTTCAAGCCAGTGGCTTCCTCCTCTCAGTTTCTTGTCTCATTGTCTCAAGTCTCCCCATGGAGCCCACCGTGCTGGCCATGGTCCTCGTGCTGACCATGGGTGATGCCCAAGGGTTTGACATTTCATTTTGTGACAGTTTTTCTATGGAAAAACAATGCAATTTCAGCCAAAGCACAGGAACCATTTGGCTCTAAGTGATCAGGCTCTAACCGATTTGGCTGTGATTTTTTTCACCGAGGACACCTCCAGCCTGTCTCCTGTGATGATTCTGTTGGGGGCTTCTGTATTTGGAACAAAACATACTTTCAGGACAGATTTTCTTCCCATGCTGGACCAAAATCCAGTTTACTGAAGATTGTCTTGACTGCTTGGGCTGCACTAGGAGGAGCCGTGGCACCAACACCGAGTGTCACTGTTGCTGATGGGGCAGAGGGACTGGGTTCCTTTGCTGTGTGAGGCTGGCAGCAGTAACCAGGCTGTTACACTAACAGGCTGTTGATATAAGGTAATGTAATCAGACTGTCACATTAACACGGTTCCTGATGTTAGTTCTAGGTGCTCAGGATTTAAGAAGAGGGTGAGGACCAGACTGATGTGGCAGTTGGACGACTAACGTTGTTATCTAGGTGACCTTCAGGAGCAAACGTTTGAGAGACTGAGGGCTTTGTTTAGAGACAGGGACTGAGGCAGCAGAGCAGCTGAGACTTGGCGAGGTTATGAAAGGCTGATAAATAACAGCCATGACTGATGTGTAATTAGCAGGAGGGACTGGAACTGCCAAGGGTGCCCCAAGGAAGCAGCATTTGGAACAACAACAAAAATGAACCTGAGGAATGTTTGGGCAAAGGATTTGGGCAAAGAGGGGGTTTAAGTCCCGAGCTGCTGCCAGGCTGTGTATGGTCCTCTGCAGAGGATTCTTCCGGCTGGGCTTGGCTGGAGACTGTGCCTGTCAGGCAGGACAGAAGGATGAGACCACCAAGACAAAATCCTTTCCCTGCCACTTCCAAACATTCCCAGCACCACAGCAGAGTGGATAAACATCCACCTGCCTGGTGAGTCCTTAGTGTGGAGTCTTGCTCGTGGGGTGGCTGCAGAACAGAGCTGCAGGCAGCGGGGGCAAGCGCTGGGCCAGGCAGAGGCTGGCTTGAGCACGAATCACTGGGCAGAGATTTTCTGATGTGAAGAGGAGAGAGAAGAAAGCACTGACTTCCAGGCCATGCAGCACAGGTTCACCCTGTTCCTGTTTTTCATTCAAGCCAAACCAAGGGTCTGGGCTTTAGTAGGAAATGACCATGAGTTTGGTAAGAAACTGTACTCAGTTTGATTTAGGAAGCAGGTTGGGTAGAAATAAGAGTGAGAGAGAGAAGGAGCAGGAGAAGGGAGGGCCTGGGGAGATGTATAGAAAGTGGGTGGACAGGTAGATGTCAGTCGTGAACCCCCTGATGTGGAGAGGCCACATGTCACTGATTGGCCAGTGCTAATTGCTGCAGCAGCTTGTTCCAGCATAGGCTGCTGGAGCAATTGCTTGATCCCCCACAGGGATGCAGCACAGGCTGAAGGAAGAAATGCAGGCGTGGGAGCTGGGGCCACCTCTGCCGTGCACCAATCTGTGCTGGGTGCTGACTCACTCCAGGGCCTGTGGCAACTTCCCCTCTGTGAATGGGGATCATCACCCTTCATGGCTGCACATGGAAGGGTGCTGAGGGGGATAGAGGGGAGGTACAAGGCATGAAGTGTGTTTGTGTGGGAGTGCTGGGAAGGGGGCAGGTGGTCCTGCAGGCTGCACCCCTGCCCACACAGGCAGGCTTGTGCCATAGCACCAACATCACCACCACAATGCAAAGTGCCCTGTCGTTCCTTTTCCTCACCAAATGAGCTCCAGGGCTGCAGGGAGG
>WBNH01008806.1:120877-150989 GCA_013401255.1 Urocolius indicus | reverse complement strand
GGTTTCAGTCAGTCTGTTCCTGATAGCTTCTGCCATTTGTCTAACCTCAGGGCAGGTGGGCTCCACACCAGTCTTCCCTGCAAGTGTGGTACCTCACACACACAGCAGCCCTGCATGGGCTGCTCCGACGTGCATTTATCCCAAAAGTTGCAGCTCCTCTCTGCCTCTCGTGTGGGTCTGCTCTGCGGCGCACAGGCTCTCCAACATGTCCTGTGCCGTGGCCGCCGCCTCCACACAGTCTCTAGCTCATCCGGGTGCACTCACACGGAGCTGCTGCTGCTGCTGGCTTTCAGTTCTGCCGTTGCCATCCATAGGTTGCAGGGGTACCGCCTGCACTCTCACCATGGCTTGCAGAGGGGTCTCTGGTCTGATGCTCCTTCCTTCCTCCTTCTCCAACTGTGGGGTCTGCACGGTCGCCTCCATTTTGTATCACTCTTACACCTCCTGACAAGCACTTCAAATTCCTGTCCCTAAATAGTGATCACAGAGGCGCCAGATTGGCCTAGCCGGGCTGGGGGATGGGTCTGAACCCAGGAGTCAGGGGAGAGTTCAAAAACTTTTACCGGGTCTTAACTGCAACCCGCTCCCACTGTTACCAAGCAAAAGCAACTCCTTGCTAAACCATGACACTTTATGATTCTATATTACAACAAGAACTGGTTCCCATCCCAAATACTATGATGAAAAATTCTTGTTTCATATAGATCTTTCCTCACAGTTTACTTTTGGAAACTCTTAGAAGTTTAAAGGGATTCTACTCTACAATAGTTTTAATTTACTTTCTTTTGTTAGAAAAGCATTCCCATTTAAAAATTTAATTACAAGATTAATATAGGTTTCAAACTCTGCAACAAGTCTCTTTCTAGGGTGATCTAATCACACAAGCCCTTTACTGGTGTTATTAGAGCCATCTTCAGCCTGGAAATGTTTATGTCTTCTAAATTTATGCAAAATGCCACTATGGCTAATACAGAGTCTTCGAGAGATGCATATATAAATCACATTGTTAAAATGCCTCCATAATCAACAAAAGCACCACAAGAAATACACTGTACCACACCTGTCAATAAGCACTTTTGCATTCCTATGCATTCAGATAACTAAAGTAGAAAGATCATTCCTCATGTTGTAGCTAGTTCTAGATCATATATGTTTTACCTATTCCCCATATGGGTAGTTTTTATACACAAGATTGGAGTCTACATTTGTCCCTTTCATGACCTGTGGCACGTTCTGGTGTCAGTGTACACTGATTTTAGTTTCTCTCCACGATATATTCTATTATGACTCAGACGTGATTTGTGGCCATATATTGGTTCTCCACTTCTTATCACACAATACAGATAATACAGATATACCAGTTTCTTTCAATTCACGTTCATCACTCTCTTCTATACCTTCTTGTTTAAATACCATTCACCAGTGGACAAAATAGAACTGACGATGCCTAATCCAAATGTGTATGAAAAAGCTCCTTGTCATCTCATCAGCTTTTCTCCTTTTCTTCTCCTACTGCTCATGTAAATGTCTTACTCTTAGTTCAACATTTTATTACACATTTCTTCCATCAATCACAGTAAGTCACTATTTTTATAATCAGATATATAATATCTCATAATATATACATATTAGATATGTATATATTATACAATCAGATATATCAGAATCTTCAAAATGAAAGGTGAGGTGTAAAAAGTGTGTATTTTTGTTCCTCCTGCTACAGTTCCAGAATAGGGTAATTATGATAGAGATAAATTCAGAAGATATAAGCTTTTTCAGATGTATCTGGAATGTTAACTCACAATCTGGTTGCTACTTTTCACTCAGAGTGGACACAGTTTGGATTTATTTTTATTTTTTTCTCTTCTCAGCTTTTTCAGATTGCTGATATGTGCATTTACTTCCAAACACCATCTTGAGATTGCCAAATTTCTCTTCTAAAGAACTTTTTATTAAAGATTTCAACGAATTCTTTCACTTTTAAATATTAATTCATTAATCATGTTGAATATCAGACTTAAATTCTTCATTGGATTTTTAAATGTAGTTCTAGTGTTATAGTATTTTCAAGTCCATTGTTTATGTTATACATTTGAGTACATACATGACTTCTGAAGCAAAGTTTAGGATTTTCTGAGCAAATATGTTCATGATCTGAAAATCTATAATGTCTCTTCTCCATTTTTATGACAGAGGCTGCAAAAGCAACAAAGATATGTATTTCTCAGTAGACATCATGGATATGTTGTTATGATTTAGACCCACGGCAAAAAGAACCATTCAGCTGTTTGTTCTCCCCCATAAACATACACATTTCCCATCGGATGGTGGAAGCCCCAGCAAGATTGGGGGAGGACAGAAAACCAAAGGATTTGTGGATCAAGACATAGACAGTGTGTTGCCAATTATGGTTCTGGGCAAAACAGACCAACTACTTAAGGAAGAAAAGAAGATCAGTTTAATCTGCCACCAACTAGAAACAGAGCAATCAGAAAACAAAAGAGTAGGATGATGTGAAAAATACAACCAGTACTTCAAGACCTTCTTCCTCCCAACCCTCTCCTCTTCCCAGGCTCAGCTCCTTGCTCCTGATACCTCTACCTCATCCCTGCTTAGCTGAACAGGGTAGGCAGGGAATGGAGGTTGTGGCCAGTTCATCACTGATAGTTTCTGCCACTCCTTCCTCAAAGGAGGAGCAAGACTTTTCACATTTTTCCCCTGCTCCAACATGGGGTCCCTCCCATGGGATACAGCCCTTAATATACCCCTCCAGCATGAGTTCTTCCCAAGGGCTGCGATTCCTCATAGACTCCCCCAGCATAGGTCTCCTCCACAGCAGCCGTACTCCAGGCACATTTTGCTGCAACGCCACCTCCCCAGAGTCACGGCCCCTCTGGGCACGGCCACCCATTCTGCCCTGGAATCCCACACAAGCTACTGACAAATCTTAGCTCCACCATTGCCCTCCATGGGTTTCAGAGGGACAGCTGTTGGCTCACCACAGGATGCAGTGTGTGTCTCTGCTCCAGTATATCTCCTCTTCTCTTTCCTCTTTGACCTTGGGGTCACTTCCTCTCCTCTCACTCCTTCCACCACCTCTACTTCCCAGTTCTGATTTCTCTTCCTTAAAAAACGATCATTGAGGTGCTCAATTGACTCAGCTGCTGAAGTGGGTTCAATTTAGAGCCAGGGGAAGTTTCAAGTAACTTCTTACAGGGGCCATCATTACACCCTTTCCCCATTACCAGAAACAGCTCCATGCAAACACAACACATATTACTACTACAGTCTCATGTCATAATGATTAGACTAGGTTTCTTCCTGTATTTGTAGAATTGCCCAGAAAATCGAAAGTTTTGCTATAAAATCAGAAGTTTTGTCTTTATGGATGTAAATGGCAGTGGAACATCTGATTCTACACTTTACTAAATTTATCTTGAAGAAAAAAAAAAGGAAAGACAAAAAAGCAATAGGGAAATTCTGTTCAATATCAGAACAAAATGGCTTTTACAGTTTATTGTTTACAATCACAAAAATAAATATGTCAATGTTCTCTAAATGTTAACTTTGATACTTCCACATTTAAGTATTTAGGAATTTTACACTGCAAAAATCTTTTTTTCATTACAGTACAGAACAAAAGAATACTTTTAAATACCAGAATTTCCCATGGTAGAAAAGTCATGTTTTCTCTCCATTTTTAGAAAATATTAGAATTATTTAAATAAAAATATGGTCATGATTTCTATCCCTATACTTACATGAAGCTCCTTGTGGAATAAACTCAAAGGGTAAAAATGTGCTATATTTTTATAACTGTAATACTGTAGTGTCTTCCAAGAATATTAATGATTCTACTAAGGGAATATGTTTCTGAAATGTTACAAAATAGTATTTGAAAAAACAATTGCTTACTTCTCACACTGTAGTTTTTCAGTTACTTTTACAGCTTTGCCTGAGAGAATGCTTTTATTTACTTTTACAGTTTGATTGTTTTGTTTACACTAAATACATTGACTATGTTCTGTTCTCAGCCTTTGATGATGTTAAATATTTCATGGTTTTCCTTAGAGCAGTTATTAATTTCTCATTAATCAATGATTTTAAATATCTGTCTTCACTAAAAGACTCAAGAACTTTGCAGCATGAGCTGCTTGTTGCCTGGATGTCTTACAAATCTGCATCTCAATTAGCTCTTGTTGAACATCTTCTGTTCCCTTTGACTTCTATAGAAATTATGAACACTCAAAGGCTCAGAAAAGATCAAGACCAGCTTTTACTGCTTGTGAGATGCTCATATATAAACCTCTTAGTGCATTGTCTTCAGTCCTACATTCATCTAACTCTGTTCTGGTGATAAAAGATGCGCCAGAAAAACAAAGTGAAGGCAGTTAAGTATTATGAATAGAGATTTCTGTTTCTCAAGATATTTCACATGGCAGCATACATGTGCATTAACATGCACCAATATGATGGAACTCCAGTTTTTCCCTCCTATTCCTGTAATATTTCTATGTAGATTTAGGAGTTGCATCATTCAAGTGAAAAAAAATTTTCTTACAGTGTACTTTGAAAGTGAATACTTATTGTATCCCCTAATTTAAAGGCAGATAAGCACTTTTTGATGACTCTAGCATTACCTGAAAGATGAACATTAAAAAAAAATCTCATGCAAATATAAATTTTTTCATATTACTTGCATAAAAACATTCAAGTCTCTGCACTGTTCTTCCTTTTTCCTCCAAGCAGATCAAAGTCTGCTCTCATTCCCTTTATCATTTAATTTCTATTCATTAAATTTTGTTTCCCATCATCCAAAACTTGTGTGTCTTGAAATTTCTTAACAACTTTCCAGTTCAGAAAGTAATTATTGCTCCTATTTCACACAAAGAAAACAAAAATACAAAAAATACAGTTACTCAGACAAAGCAACTAGAGAGTGGTTCCAGGAAATTAACAGACATCTCCTGATTTGAAATCTAACCTTCTACCTAAAAGATATTTTCTCAGTTCATTCCTGACCTATCAGGAACACATATTTAAAGCACTATACATGACTCCAGTATCCAAACCAGCTCTATCTTGGCAAGACTGCATACCTTCAAACCCCACTGACCATACAGTATGGTTACAAGTCCTTCTTGGGATGCACATTTCCATTAGTAGAGCCTTCTGATCAGAGGGGTGGATCTACAAAAGGTAACAGGATACTACTTAGGCAAGTATTTACCTAATAATCACAGGATCAAAGAAAGGTAGGGATTGCAAGGGACCTCTAGCGAGCATCTAGTCCAACCTTTCTGCTAAAGCAGACCCACTTAGATCAGGCCACACAGGAACACGTTCAGATGGGTTTTGAAAACCTCCAGAAAAGTGGACTGCACAATCTCCTAGGGCAGCTTGTTCCAGTGCTCCCTCACTCTTACAGTAAAGAATTTTTTTCTTACATTTAAGTGGAACTTTTTCGTTTCTAGCTTTGTTCCATTACCCCTACTTCTGTCAATGGAGACAACAGAAGAAAGTTCTGATCCTTCCTTTTAACATGAACCTTTTAAATACTTGTGTTAATGAGGTCTCCCCTCAGTTTCCTCTTCTCCAGGCTGAACAGCCCCAGTTCCCATAGCCTTTCCTCATAAGGAAGATGCTCCAGTTCCTTGATAATCTTGGTGGCCCTGCACTGGACTCTCTCCAGAAGTTCCCTGTCTCTTTTAAGCTGAGGAGCCCAGAACTGGACATAGGACTGCAGATGAGGCCTCACCAGGGCAGAGGAGGGTGACAACTTATTTTGATCTGCTGAAAACACTCTTCTTAATGCACCCCAGAAGGCCGATGGCCTTCTTGGCCACAAAGGCACATTGCTGGCTCATGTTTAGTTTGTTACTAACCAGAACTCCCAGATCCCTCTCTGCAGAGCTGCTCTCCATCAGGTCAATCTCCAGCCTTTCTTTCATGCATATTCTCCAGTTGATTGCCTTTCTGCTAAGTCCAGCTGGTAAAATCAATTATGTTTCAAAAGGCACCCCATCTTGATTTAGATGACAGAACATCTACTAAGTTTCCTCTTTAAAGATACAAAATTTTTTATCTCTAATTTTAAGATTTCTTTACTATTACAAATCTCTATATATAGTCATCTACACAGAATAATCATGTCAGTGACTGTCTTTGAAAACTCGCTATATTAAGTTTATCGCTTTTAAATCACTGAATTCCAGAATGGCAGTAGTTGGAAGGAACCTCCAGCGATCATCTAGTCCAATCCCTTGCCAAAACAGGTCCACCTAGATGAGGTCACACAGGAACATGTCCAGGTGGATTTTGAAAACCTCCAGAGAAGGACACTCCACACCCTCCCTGGGCAACCTGTACCAGGGCTTGCTCACTCTTACAGTAAAGAAGATTTTCCTTATGTTTAAGTGGAAGTTTTTGTGTTCCAGCTTTTGTCCATTACCCATAGTCCTATAATTCAACACTACAGAAAAAATTTTGCCCCATCCCCTTGACGCTCACCTTTTGNCTCCATCAGGTCAATCTCCAGCCTTTCTTTCATGCATATTCTCCAGTTGATTGCCTTTCTGCTAAGTCCAGCTGGTAAAATCAATTATGTTTCAAAAGGCACCCCATCTTGATTTAGATGACAGAACATCTACTAAGTTTCCTCTTTAAAGATACAAAATTTTTTATCTCTAATTTTAAGATTTCTTTACTATTACAAATCTCTATATATAGTCATCTACACAGAATAATCATGTCAGTGACTGTCTTTGAAAACTCGCTATATTAAGTTTATCGCTTTTAAATCACTGAATTCCAGAATGGCAGTAGTTGGAAGGAACCTCCAGCGATCATCTAGTCCAATCCCTTGCCAAAACAGGTCCACCTAGATGAGGTCACACAGGAACATGTCCAGGTGGATTTTGAAAACCTCCAGAGAAGGACACTCCACACCCTCCCTGGGCAACCTGTACCAGGGCTTGCTCACTCTTACAGTAAAGAAGATTTTCCTTATGTTTAAGTGGAAGTTTTTGTGTTCCAGCTTTTGTCCATTACCCATAGTCCTATAATTCAACACTACAGAAAAAATTTTGCCCCATCCCCTTGACGCTCACCTTTTGAATACTTTTAAATATTAATGAGGTCTCCTCTCAGTCTCCTCTTCACCAGGCTGAACAGATCCAGATCCCACAGCCTTTCTTCATACGAAAGATGCTCCAGTCTCCTGATATCTTGGTCCAGCCCTGTACTGGACTCTTTCTTGTTCTCTGTCCCTCTTGAGCTGAAGAACTGGACACAGTACTCCAGCTGAGGCCTCACCAGGGCAAAAATATTCAAAAAAAGTAAAGCATTCTTGCATTTCTTTCTAGACTTTTTTTTTTCCAGATTTTGACCATCACTTTCCGATATGGACTCTAACATTGATACAGCATGTTGCTATTGATCTCATAAATCATGTTTGTAAAATAATAATGTTCTTCTAAATTTATTTGCTCTTGTCCTTTTTTATTATTTCTGTTTAGTCTGTAGATTTTTTTTTAAAATGTGGCGTAACACATATAATAGAATTATAGTGTTTCTGATGGTTTTTTAAACTGTTAAAATTAGAGGACTGTCAATGTTTGAAGAACGAGACCTGCACCTCATATGCAATCAGCATAAATAATTATGCCTCAGTAGTAGTATAATACAGCACATATAGTTGTATAATATTCTAAGAAACTGTCTGCATTTAGCTATTTAGCACTTTGAAAAGAATGTTACATAAATGGCCATCATTTAGTATACAATTTTTAAAATAGAGTACACTTCTTTTTTGCATGTGAAAATTCACACATATAGCTAAAAGTCCTTTGGAGATTTATTGCCAAATTTCACTTCATATATAATTTTAAAGTAGACTCAATATCTCAGAATGGACAGTCCAGAGAACAAGACCAGAGATTTAGCTGAGAAACTGACAGTGAGTTCTGAATTGCATTTTTGTATTGTGTTGACCTTCCTGTCTTTGCTGTAGTTGCAGTTTTCCAGCTGCACTCAATGTAAATTGATGAGTTTCATATAAGTTATTGTAAAAATACCCATTCTAATGTTTGGACTGCTGGCCAAGCGTTTCTTTCCTGTTCAGCATCACTAGTGTAATGTTCTTTCTCTTATGAATTTCTATTTTTATGAGTTTTTGAAGGAAAGTTGCCTAGAAAATGCCATGTGAGACTGCCCAAACAAGTCTAATAACTCTGCATGTTTTGATTTGATCAGAGGTGCTGGTGTAAACACAAAAGAAGTTGTCATGGTCTCCTCATCACAATGCCCATCAGCTACAGGATTTAGTTTTGTTGTGTAGGCAGAAAAACTATGGGGAAAAGCAAACTGAGTTTTCAAGATATTAGATGCTTCTTTCTAGACAAAAGAAAGCATCCCTGCATGCAGTACCCCCTTGCCTAACAACAAAAAACAAGCAAGTGAAAACATAATAGAAAGCTGTAATCAACAGTTTGTTTACTTTTTATAAATGTATATGATTGCTACATGATTATTCTTCAAATAGAGATGGCTTAAAATTACAATTAGGACTGAGAAGTCGAAATAATACAGAAGAGTAAAATCCTGCAAACCTGCAGGCAAACTACTTGCCAGTTTTAAGTACCTTCAATCAAAACAACTGCATACAGTACAAATTGATGAAGGGAGGACATAAGAAACACTCTGCAAAATAGTATTTTATTCTGCTAGGCACTGACTGCAGCATAACCTCTAATGAAACATGCTGGAGAAGTGCCAGCAACAGGGGGAAAGTAAGCAGAAAATTCCTTCACAGAAGACTATATAGCTGAAATGAATGAATTCTGATAGAACTAATGGAACATAGGATCATGCTACATTCCTCCTTCATCTCTGTAGAATTCACAGGACCAGTTTAAAAATCCCAGTACATATAAACAGAGAAATGCCTTAATGGCTATCTAACTCAGTGACCTAGCTCAGTGGTGGCCAGAGCGAAGGCACAGGGAAAGATAAGTATAGGTCAAGCACAGGGATTCCTCCAAATATCCTTCCAGTCTCCAGCTAAATTGTCATTTTCTTTTCCTTTCTGCCCCTGGTTTAAAGTCTAACAAAATACCTAGGTGTTATTTGTTGCTCCTCAGGGCAGTAAGGGCAAGGGCTTCCTGACACACTGAGCCCAGTTTTTGATCCCAGCACAAAATTTTTAAGTCATAAAAAGAGAAACAATGGTTCAAGTAGTAATAAAAAAAGAAGAGTAGTCAGGAGGCCAAGTAAAGCAACAAAGGTGTTAGAAGTAGGTATGGATAAGAGAACTAGTAACACAGCTCTAAAAAGCCCAGCAGCTAACCTAAAAAAGAAATACATTTAGTAAGGCAAGGGACTGAAGGAACTCAATGCACAACATGCCTCTTCTGACCTGTGTGGACCATGATATGGTCCACAATATGGTTCTGACCATATTGTACAAGAAGAAAAGCCTTTCCAAGGCTCACCAGAGAATGATCAACATATTCACTTCTACATCATCAGATTCTTTGAAGAATCCTGACAAACACTGCATTCTTTGTTGCCAAGCTTTGATAAGATTTTATACAATGATGCTGTAATGGTTTGAAAATTTCAAATGCAATCTTTGGTTTGTAAGTAAGATTCATTTAAAAGTAATAAATGCAGAAAGGTCAGATGGTCAGGGAGAGAGAATGATGTGGTCATTGTCATAAGGAGGTGGCAAGAAAATAAAACAAAGTTTATTTATGTAACTATTTATTTAGCAATTAGCAAGAAAACCTGGCACCATTCATTTGAACTTGTGACAATTCAAAGGAAGAATTTATACCTCTACTATTTTGGAGTCAGAAAGTCATGATAATTTTTTAAAACTTCTTTTATTTTATTATATTGAAAACAGTTTCTGAACTGATATTTTTTTAAGAAGAAGAAAAAACTTTTAAAGTCTGGATGTGGTTAGAAGCCCGGATGGTAGACTATGGAAAGTTTCCCTCTTATTTTAATGAGCTCCAGATCACTCCCTTCTTATAGAAGCACTTTGCCATCCAGATAATTTAAAATATTTTTATATTATTTTATACCTAGGGTGCTTCTAAAATGAAATTACATTTGTGGTAAAACAGAGGTAAAGCTAAGTGGGAAGCCTGCACACAGCAGCACGTTGCCTAAATACATGTAAAAAATATTTCTAGGTAACTGAAAAATCTTGAAAATTTTATTCCTTCTCTCTGTGCTCTCTCAACAAGGAAATGACAGTAGAAAGCCAAGTTTTCATTTTCAGTATTTCTCAGAATGACAACCATACAAAACAAAGAACTTCTTTGAAATAAAAGTGTGAGTTTCAGAAGAATGTATTGAATCAACAATGGGTGGATTTGAGCTTCCAGAAATCTTGAGAGGTTATATCTGATTATTATATCCCAAGCCATTCCTTTTCTAATTTGGCAAATGTTATTTTAAAATACTAAGACTTTTTTGCACTTAGGCAGTGTTAGACAGCAGCAATGCCTACTTTTAAGTAGGGGAGCAACAGAAAAACCTCATAAGATTACTGTAGAGATGTACAACTATCCAGTTTCACGAGCTGACATTTATAAATCAAAACCCAAAAAACTCCCAGAGGCAGTGTGTGGGGTAGATGCAGAGTTTGCTGACATGTGTCTCTGCTTTAAACCACCACAATGCTTAATGCATTTTGGACAGCTAGATCTAGTTCATTCTTGTCCAGTTTTCAAATCTAAAGCACATCAGTAATAAGTCCTCACAAAGCTTTAATTTAGCAGCATCAAGAAAATGAATGCTCATTGTTTCTGCCAAAGGTTTAGAGTTAATTTACTAACACCATATCCACATACACAAAACGTTGATTTAGAGTAAATGAAGCAATACACACATATTTTGATAAGTTACTCAGTTACAAAGAGAAAAAGCACTAAAAGCCACTTAAGCCTAGAAAATGTGAAAACCCTCATTTTTTATGGTATTTTATTTCCAAATACACTATGTATTAAAAGTATATATATTTTGAAATGGGAAAAATGAAAGACAATGGTCAATGAAAGAAATTATTAAATAGTATTATTAAATATTAAATATTTATTACATTATGTTGATTTTTTTTCCTAGCAAACTAAACAATCTGTTATTTGCCTTGCCCAAAATCCAGTCTGAAAATCTCATCTAGTTTAGTTTAGAAAAAAAAAATAACAAGCAAAACAAAGTTCTTCACTGCAAAGCTACAGTGCTATTAACAGTCTGTTTTCCTTATTTTTCACACGTTCAACCACAACTGATTATATAGTTACTTTGCTTTCAAACATATCTTGAGAAAGACTTCCAAATCTGTTTGCAAGATCTTGAATTATGTTGACTTATCTTAAGTATCGCATGATCCTGAGTTATGCTTACCAGTGCTGCAGCAGCAGGTTATGGTTCCCTAGATGAAAAAGGGTTAGGAGTCAGAAGGTCAAGACTTTATTCCTTTCATTTGATTCCGTGAATTGAAAGCAGAGAGCTGAAGGCAGGGATGTCCTCACTGTTCCACAAAACTTTTAATGTAACTTTGATGTAGTGGCTAGTCATACATAAAACCAAAGTCAAGCTGAAGTAAAAATAAATAATTTTAGAATTTACACTAGTAAATCTAGTTTATTTAAGATTCTATGTTCTTTTTAGAAGATTAATTGTTTCAGTGACAGTGTTTGGGGGTTTTGGCCAAGAAAATTTAGATCCAGACAAGATACTTTCCTACATTTTTAAATGCCCTATTACCATCTGTTTCCAGTGTGCAAACCAGCCATGGCAACTGCAAACACAGCAAAAACTTCAGGAAGATCTCTAAGTAAAAATGCAATTTTATTTAAATCTTGAAATTTTATGCAGTACATTTAATGTAGTATCTGAAACTGTTCAATTTGCTTTTTTTGCCCAAGTTGCTATGTTATTTTCTATTTTTTTCTAAAATTTTGCTATTCTTCATTGCTTATTACTTAGATTGACTTTTGAAAATAAAAATCAAGTGATATGCAATTATGTATTAAAAACAGTTAAATAATCACATGTGTAAAGAAACACTTTCAAAATAAAAAAGGAGTAACAAAACAGAAAATTGTCTGAAGATTTTCTTCCACTGTATCACATATACCTTAGAAGCACTTAAAACCAATGTATCCAAAACTAAATTTGGCATCTGAGTCAGTGTTTGAATTTTTGTGTTCAAAACTGGGTAGTTTAGTGATATAAGACATGGTTTATTTGTAAACACTGCATAACTAATAGTCTGTTCTAAGCATTAAACCTAGAAGTTCCTAAGTGTGTCTGAGGAGGAACGTTTTTTCTTGTGGATCATTTTAATAAAGTGAAGCTTAAGGAAATGGAAGATAGATTAATTCTGCATCAAAAAGAGAGGTTCTTCTCCCCCTCTACTCTGCCCTAGTGAGGCCTCATCTGGAGTCCTGTGTCCAGTTCTGGGCTCTCCAGCTCAAGAGGGACAGAGAACTTCTAGAGAGAGTCCAGCTCAGGACCACCAAGATAATCAGGAAAGGCTGCAGGAACTGGGGCTCTTTAGTCTAGAAAACATTTTAAAATATCTAAATGGTGAGTGTCAGGAGGTTGGGGCATCCCCTTTTTCTATAGTTGCTAGCAACAGGACTTGAGGTAATGAGATTAAGCTGGAACACAAAAAGTTCCACTTAAATATAAGAAAAAACTATTTCACTGTGAAGGTGACAGAGTCCTGGCACAGGCTGCCCAGGGAGGTTGTGGAGTCTCCTTCCTTGGAGATCTTCAAGAGTTGCCTGGACATGTTCCTATGTGACCTGATCTAAGTGAACTTGCTTCTGCAGGGGTTTGGACTAGATGATCTCTAAAGGTCCCTTCCAACGCTGTCATTCTATGATTCTATGATTCAATTAACACAAAAACTTGATGTTTTTTTGCACAAAAAGAGGGTTAGTAGTTCATTTTTGTGTATTTTAATTGAGGATGTCCATTAAAAAATAAAGTTTAACAAACAGCTATGTAATTTCACAGAGAACAATAATGTTAAACATAGCACGATCAGATGTGATGTCTTCTATTGTGCTGAAAGTAGACAGCATCTATTTTAAAGCACTTGAGAGTGGGATCTTGGCTTTAAAATTGACAAAATATAAGGAATATGTATGACATCTTTTAAACATATATGGAAAGCAGTTTTGGACAGTGCTCAATATCTACTGCTTGCCTTTATTTCACAATGTAATCAGAACAGCTTCAAAACACATGTTTACTTAACAGAATTTTATATTTCTTATTTTATCCTCAATAAGCATGTAGGTCTTCACATATGGCTGATTTATGGAGACTGTTTCACAGAAGGAATTGTCACTTTCTTCTGTTTAAATTGGGGTCTGGAAGGCTATGTGTAACAGCATTTCTGATAATTGGTTCTATTATGAAGCACTGTCATGGCACATTTTCTGAGCACAAAACAGGCTGCTTAACACTACCTCCCAGGAAAAAAAATATAACACAAAACAAAACACAACACTATCCTGCTTCAGCAGCACAAATTTAAATTCTAATTGCATAGAATAAATGCAATTATACCTCACATAATACAGGTGCCATACCTAAAATTTGGAGTATGTACTTTGAACAATACAGAGTTGCTACAGAGCTTAAAACAAAGACATGAAACAACACTACAGGTTCCATTTTTCTCTAAATATAAAAGATGAAAAGAATCCATCTGTCTTTTCAAAGTGTACTACACTGCTACACATTCTTTTTAACTCACTCTCCAGTAGACCTTTGCTACTTCATTAAAACATTTTTCAACATGTCATATATATTTGTGATATAGCAATCCATAGTTTATTCATGTTGAGTGGCTAACCTTTCTCAAAGCAATTTAGCAATGCTTCTCCTTCCTTCCTTTTCTAAAAATCTCATCTGAATGGCTCTGAAGCAGAACTGGGCAAGAATTGACCTAAACATAAATCTTCTTAAAGATTAAAAAAAGAAAAACTTGGGGATTTATTTATTTCTCTTCGTTCTGGTACATCAGCTTTGCTTTGGCTCTAATTTTCATGGTTTTTTCTGACATTCAGGTTCAGCTAGCACTAGGAAAAAAATAATGCATTTTAAAATTGTTTTCATAATATGTCAAGTGAGGATGAAACTAAGTGTACAAAATGTGTACATTTTGGATACACAGATGTGCATACAAACTTACTGGAAGATTTTTTCAGGGTAAAGTTCCTGTATTTTATCTTGTAGTTAAAACAGCAGCGATTTAAAGTATAGATCCAAGAGTACTAGAGGCAACCCACAGAAGTACATAGGGAAGCATAATGCACCACAGAAAAATATTTTTCCCCTTAGGGATTCTCAACTATACTTACCAGTCAACTATGGGGGAAGTTTAACAACAGAGATACCTTACTTTCTCAGATGAATAGTGGTTATCTGTCTGGCACTCAGAACACATATTAGACAAAAATAGAGTATGACGAAAGTACTTTCACCACTGTGTCATCCACAGTGATATTGAAAATTAAATGCTTAGCAAAAAATAAATACATTCACAAAACTTTTAAACTAAGCCTTGTGGTCTGAGGACAGTTCAGATAAACCACTTTTTAGACCCAATAAAACTATGACATGATAATTTAGTATAGAAATAAATAACTATGCAATCTACTCCATTTAAGTAATGCTGCCATCAAAGATAGGATATACATATTTTTAAATGCAGGAGTGCCATTAAGTGATCAGAATTTTTGTGTCTCTTTGTTATTTGAGAAAAGCTTTTGCTGTTTGGAGGCTTTTGTTTCTTAATGATTCTTGTTCACAAGCTAAGGACAAGTACACAAAGCGCTCAGAAAATAGTTTCAACCAGGATTTCATTCACTTTTTGCCACAGCAACAGCTTTTTTTACGTTTGAGCCCAAATGATTTCAACTTCCCCAAACTGTAGGATTATACCTTCACTATATAGTCTAGTTTTCACCCTGTCCACTAGACTGTGTATTTACCTATACCACAGCATGGTCAAACAACTGCAACATGCTGGCTAAACTGCTTCCCCATGCTTTCCAGGTGAACTAAATTCTTCTAGATAACCCATCTGTTTTTTCCTTAACCATTACCAGTTTCAAAAGGGTACAATAGCCTTCAGCTGTGCTTAATCCTCTGCATTTCTATACTTTGCCTTTCCTACTCATCTATAGAGCTTCTCCCTTGACCTAGAGAATTAACTACAGAGTCCCAAAGGTCTCCCTCACAGAATCTCTAACAAAAACACACAGCCCCAGGCCTCCTCAGAGGCCTAAATTAATTATGCTAATCAGACTACCCTGGTTAACCCAATTAAGTTTAATTAGCTGATGCCTTTCTTCCTAAAACACCTTGCCTTGGGGACATTTTACCTATGTTTTTAAGCTAGCTGGAGAAGTTAATCTCCTTTTTCAAACTTGCCCCTTGGCTAGAGACTTTCGTCAGGGAGACACTCAGAGCAATAAGCCTCTCAAAGGCCTTAATGAAGGTTTTCAATTCTTGAATACTCAAAACTAGACTGTATTCACATTGGAATTTGAGCTGTGATCAAAAGCAGATTATTTAGCAAGTCCACTTTCCATATGAAACCAGAAATACCATTAATAAGCATCCTCTCTTGGTTTTCTCTTTCATTTGAGAGGCACTGTAGCTCACTGGTCATATTCAGAAACACCTCTGTCTTCAGATAGCTATGCCACTGACCATCTACTTCCTACTTGATACTGATGTGCATTCCTTCGCCTACATATCCCTTTAATTTCACTCCACCAGAAAAACTTATCTTCTTATATTTGCTAGACCTGTTGTATTAGTTTTGTCTGGGATAGTTAATTTTCTTCACAGTCTCTACTATGAGGCTAGGTTTTATATTTGTGCTGACAACAGGGTTAATAAGTCAGGAATGTTTTATTTACTGATGGGCAGTGCTTACACAGCCAAGGTCTTTTCTCCTCCTCACACCACTCTACTGGTGAATGGGTTAGGGGTGCACAAGAAACTGGGAGAAGACAGAGCTGCAACAGCTGGCTTCAACTGATATCTCAGACCAAATGATGTCATGTCAGTATACAAAGCTGGGGGAAGAAGGGGGAAGGGGGAAGTATCCTCACAAGTAACCATTATGTGTAATGGAGTGCCACTTTCCTGGAGATGGCTGTCATGGTAAGTGGTGAATGAATTACTTATTTTGCTTTGCTTGTGTTTGTGGCTTTTGATTTACTTATTAAACTGTCTTTATCTCAATCCACAAGTTTTCCTTCTTTTCTCTCTCCCATCCCACTTTGGGGGAGAGAGTGAGCAGCTGTGTGGTATTCAGTTTCCAGCTGGGGTTAAACCAGGACACCTGTCTATATCAAAGTGCAGTGATGCAGAATATCTTTTCCATGGTAGATCATTTTCTCCTGCATAATACTGAAACTAACTTCTCTCACTCCTTTTTTTAGAATATAACTGAGCAAAAACTTTTGAGTTTCTAGTTTACAGAAAAAATCTTTTTCAAAATTTCTGTCAGAGAAAAGCCTAAATAAATAACCTGAAAAATTTCTTCCAACTACAATTAGAAATGAGTTTTGCTTCAGAAATACTGAAAAAAAATATTTTCAGAAAAATGCAAGCCTCTGGAGCTCTTCAGATAGTATATTAAATTTAACATTCTTTTCCTGATATCTGTATGCTAATCTCTATATTATTTCTGCTAATAATTTCAAATAGAATTTTAAAAGGAAACTAGAAGATGTCCTTCTTCAAGTGAGTTCCTCCCATTGAAATGGAGTTGCAAAGACAAAGGAAGAAGAGAAATAAATTGATGATATATGTTGATTAAAAGACTTTTTCACCAAAACGGAAATTCCTTAAGAAGATTTCAGAAATGCAATATAAGTTCAAGTTTTTAAGATTTTTATTTGCTTGGGTTTGGGGTCTTTTTATTTGTAAAAGTTGACATTTTATTCTGGTTAACAAACTTTATTGTAATTAAGGTTAATAATAACTGAAAAATTTCCATTGCTTCAGTGGAAATTTTTAGTAGAACCCAAGGAGTTTTGTCCAATTAACTGAATTGTTTCTACTTTTACTCAAGAAATAAAAGAAAATTCTTTTCTTTGACAGTGACAGTAAAGTCACTTTATTTATTTGATGTATTCTCAGGATTATTGTAATGAAAGTACTCTTAGTTACAAGCACTAAAAGAAATGTGATTTTTGGACAACTGCACTCTAGTTAAAACAAATAGTAAAGTGGCCAACATCATATAAAAGTTTTCTTTTTAGAGGAATATTTAATAAGTACTATAAGAATTTGGGAACATTAGTGCTCAAATATTTAATCCCATTCAAATCTCTATGTTTTAAAGAAGAGATTCCTTAAGATATTCTAAGGAATATCATGATCTGCAATGAATAGTAATACAATTTATCTTCTTAAAAGCAATATAACTTTGCCTCACATTAATGTCTGCTTAGCTTTTCATCCCTACAATCAAAGTAATGAGAGGGATATATGTATTTATTGTAAATAGTTCTAAATTAAAATGACAGTTTCAGGGGTATATTTGTGATTTTGTTTGTGGTTTTTTTCAATATGCAAAGGTTCAAAACACATTAATGCCTTAGGAAATACTTCTACTAATTTCAGTAAAACTTCTGAGTAGAGATTGCAACATTAGCACCTTGATTTTACACTCCAACAACATGAATTTGCTTTGCAAGTATGGCTTCTAATACAGAACAGTTCTTAACTGGCTGCAAAATCCAGAGTACTTCGTAGTAGTTACTACTTTGCACAATGTCATATTTCTCCAATTAAATATATTAGTAGTATGCTCTTAAACAGAAATAGGAAACTCTATTTGAAATAAAGAAGACCCTTATAACACTAAATATTACATTCCCAATTACAACACTTGGGAAGCAGTGATAGGAAGAAATGCTGTCTGTACATACCAGAAGGAACAAGTCAAAACTGACTTTCTTGGAGGTTTTCTTTTTTCCCTTATCACAGCTCTACACAGTGGCACCTTCTGACCTATCACATTGAAGATGTTCAGGCTATTCAGCTGTTAGAATAAACTCCAGCAGCAAGTATGAAATGAATTTCCTATTGAAAATATGTTGATAAAATGTTGGCAGGTAGAAGTAGTGGCACACGATGGAGAGAAAATGACTTTGAAAATACCAAATCTAATGTTCCTATTTGGAATTAAGCAAGTAGTTGCCTGAAGCTTCCTCTATAATCAGGAAATTGCCTGTCTTGCAAATTGTATTAGGAGATGGATTCCTCAAGCCAAATAAATAACCAACAGTGCATATGAAGTACAGATAGGACAGTTCCAAAACTGCTTAGTTGGGATATAACCATTATTATAACCAAATTCTACTGTGGATTAGCTTCCTTAGCTCTACTATGGATAAGTTGCCTGTAGCTTGTATTTAGTTCTTAAAAATTAGTATAGCATTGAAAAATGAAAGATTGAAATGATAACATTAACATAGCAAAAGTAAAGTCACAAAATATCAACTGAGTCAATGACTTGTTTTTTATGTTAAGTTAGAATTTGGACTGCCTAGCTCAGTAATCCATCTTCTTGGTAAAGAAATCAAATGTATGATGCCAATACATAGAAACTATATGCTATATCTTGATGTATAATATGATGGTCAAGTGACAGATGAGTTTCCTTTGAAATGTGTATATTTCTAGTTCCAAGGAGACTGGGTGAATCTCTGCAAATTTTCTCTGAAACTAACATTAACATGAGTCTCTTACAAAGCTTTAGAAGACTATCCTAAAGATAGTAATACAACTTTCTGGATAATCTCCAAAGTTACTAGTACTGTACAAATCCTCTCTGCTAATGGTTTTATGTGGGCTCCAAAGTGAGGGAATGTGGTGAATCATGCAGTAAGTCAAGGAATTATTAGAATATGGTAGTTACTCAAAAAAAATCAGGTGGTACATATTTCTCTTGAAGGCAAAGAACACTACTGGAGAGGAATAGAACAAAACAAAAAAGTTCAGAGGAGCTATTGCTTTTCAAATCTTCTTACTCTTCTCCTCATAGTTCCTTTTAATCCTTCATGAGTGCCTCTCTTTTCCATCACAGTCAAACAACAGTGAGTTAGAGTGCAATTTAGAAGGATGGTATGCTGTAGAAACAAAAGATGTGTCAGGAGAGCTGCAAATGAGAAATATTGGTCTCTCTTCACTTTGTGTTGACTTCTGAAGATTTGTAGGAAGAAAGACTAGTCCTCAAGACTTGGAAAGATCTGCAAGCATATTTTGGAGAGAGACAAAATCGTCTCTCCGATTGCCAAGCTTCTCCGTATTGTATTTTCTGAAGTCTAAACTGTGCAAGCAAGAACCTGAAGTAATTTTTCAAGCTCACTGAAGAGAACAAAGAACACAGAGAACACTGTGATGTTCCAGTTTCAAAAGTTGATATGCTTCTGTTTACATCAATCTTTGGCCATCATTGCTGGTCAGTAGTAGTATTTCTGATGTTAGTCTATACCGGCTGTCATCTCCAGTCTGCTACAAAGAAAGGATTAGGAATTATTCTTAGTGAATATTTCTGTTCCTCTGGTGTCATGACTCAGTAAGTTCTTGTGCAATCTGTAGAACCTTTGCAGAGAGACCCTGCCCTGATTTTGGAATTTGAACAATTATAAATTAATATTTTATGGTGACTCTCATGTATGGGGCAAACCAAACAGGGAATGTGTTTGGGCATGGTGAGTGGTTAGATGTAAGACATAGGATAGACCAACAAAATATACCTCAGAATACTTACGAAATCTGGAACAAACTGCTCTACATTGTGCGTTACCAAATAGATCTCTCTCCTCCATGAATTTTTTATGCTATCCCACTGAAAACTAAGTCATATTGTGTTTTGGCTTTTTACACTTTGAGCACTGTTTCTGTGTGGAGACTTAAGGAACATATATACACTTAGTTTAAATGATTTCACAAATGGAAGTACCCTGTCTCCTCAACATATAGTTCTTAAGACTTTACTATAAATGACATCCACATATTCACTCCTTCAGGGTATTTTTTTAATAAATGACTGAAACATCTTTTCATCATCAATGCAAATTAAAAGCCAAGCATATTTTGGGATTAGTTGGTTTAGCAGTTATGACAGTTTTATAAAACAGTACGTCAAAACTGTGAAGTTTTATGTGTGGAATAATATGATTATCTTAGGCTGTGCTTGCATTAGCAAGTAATTCAGTCTGATAGGAATAGATCAAGAGGAGGGAAAAAATGTTACTGAGGTCCCTACTTCTACATTGTAGATTTTTCTGCAGCACTCGCTTTACCCTTGTCCAAGTAGAGACTCTAAGCCTAAGAGAGATCCTGGGACAATACTGCATGAGATCTAGAGTGCTTCTTTGAGGTTTTCAGGTTGCCTTGAGCTGGTGTCATGACTTGATCATAATCAGACAAAATTCTCAGAGCCTTATCTATATTCAAGAAAACAATATCACTGAAGAGCACCTAACAATCCTAATGTTACCGCTCCACAAAGAGAAACAGCTACTTTCAGAAAGAAATTCACCCCACTGTGAAACAACTGACAGAGAGCTACAGACTAGAATGTGTCTTCTGTAGAAACTATGGAAGTTTAATCAACTACCCTAGTTATTTAATACCTAGACAGTTAAATTTAGGGAGCAAATATTTGAATACCACTTCCATAATTTTTAAACTGAATTTTATGTTTAAATTAATATTAAATGTGTTGTAAAATAACAGAGACAGTGTTAATTCAAATTGTTAAACATTATTTTTTTTAATTAATTGTCTTTAGAAAAAAAGCCTATGGAATGTTCAATCTGGTATACAAAAGGGGAGAAGGAAGCATAGTAATTTAAGAGGAAATGGAAAAACACACAGGCAAATAAATGTTTGGAAAACTGTAAGAAAATGAAAAAAAAATTGTCTGAACCCAAAAATGCTTCATTCAAACTGACACACCATCTATTTTCCTAAGCTTCTGCAAATATTTAGCTCATTTGCTCTTTTTTTTAGTCTAGGTAATTAAATATAAGTTTTACATTTTTCCTATTTTTTTTTAAGTTTCTGTTGCGTAAGATTTCATTATTGTCTAAATATTTCTCTGGTTATTTTTCTTGACAACATTATTCACTTAACTTGACTAAATTTTCAGATATTTTAGTCTCTGTAAAATTTATCTTTCATTATTTATTGAAAAATTTAGTCCCACTTCTTTCAAACGTCAATTATGAAACATGTACACACATAGACAGAATTTGCTTAGTTCTAGAGTTATTTTTTTCTTCAGTATTCATTGGTTAACGTAGTTCTAGTGAGATGTTTACACTTATTCTAACCTTTAAAAAATCTGTACTTTGGAAAAGAAAATGAATTGCATACCATACGCATTTGAGACCTGTTATTTTCAATAATAACATGTGATAGAAGTATTCATTACAGTCTAGAAATAACTTCCTCTGACAGTTTGCCGTGGTAGAGTTCACGCTGAGTGTTGAGATGCTGACAACAAACAGAAAGCAAGCAAATACAACTGGCTCTTTTCCAGTAAGTAGATGGCATTCATCAAAATAGTATATTTCCAAGACACATTATTATTTCTCTTCAATCTGCAAGTTCAAGGTAGCATCTTAACACAAGACAGAGTCAAACAGACATTTCTCTTAGTTGGCAGCACTGTTCATTTCCCACCTCTGCAATAAATCTAATCTATTTTAAGAGCACTTCTCCGTCAACTTTCAGGTCAGACTTCACTTTCAGATGTCATACATGGGTTACTAGAAATATTCAAAGCTACCTGAACTTTTGAGTTAAACAGCTTTTCTAAAGAAACATGCTTTTGTCAGCCAGACAAATGTTTTCTCTCATACATTTTTGCAGATTGAAGCACAGTGTTTTTATAATAAGTATGGGTCAGATCCTTTTTAGAAATAGTAAATCAGAAGAGCCCTTCTGAGGCCCAGCTAGTTCTAGTCCCAGCTAAGGGAGCGATCCACAGTATCTGTGGACTTTTTAAGTCTGTAGATTTTATCATTCTCTTCTAGGTAATATTCTAAGCAACACTCTTTATTTTTAATGCTGTTACTATAATGAAATCATAAAATGAAATTTTGTAGTGAGTTAGACAACAATATTCTAAAAAATTTTGGAATAATCAGAAGCATCTACAAACATTTTTCAAAGGAAAATGTGAATCTTTGAAGTTATGGAAATTATAGCTTTAAAGAACACCTATAGAAGTTGTGCTATTAAAAACATTTTACTTCTTTAAAAACAGTAACTTATGGCCACCTCTATACCACTACAGCACTCCAGCCTACTTCATGTGGGAGTGGCTGTGCTTCTAAACAGGACTGGTCAAGGACTGCTATTTGTATTAACAACTTTAGTCTGCTGTAAATGCTGGAATAGACATATGTATATAGTGGGCATAACACTGAAGGAAGATCTTTGAAAATAGTTTTGAATATTTTTGAAAAATACCATTTCAAAATCACTTACAAACTCAATCTCTTTATCAAGGCTAATGTAACACAGCATATTGGTAGACATTCAGCCTATACTGCGCCATGGAGACTAATACTGTTGCTACTGGCTTCTGCATGCATGCTGCCACTGTCTACTTCAGAAACAAGACAGCTCAGCTGGTAACATGTTTTGTCCAAGACAGTCAAGCCTTGCTGTGAGGCACAGTCTTGCACTAATAAAGCTCTTACACTTTTTAACCCTACTTGTTGTTGGTGTTATGCCAGATGAAATAGTTATGTTTGGTGCATATACCACCTCAGATCAACACAAATCCATGGATCACTAATCTACTATATGAAAAATATTCCTGTAGGCTCATCTTGTAAAATTATTTTCTCTCATTACTCTTTATATTCGTTTCAATTCCATTTTGCGAATTTTAGTGGTGAAAGTCTTACAAGACATTCCATGAGGAATTTGCACAGGGATATGTATCCTTTCCTTTTGTTTCCCAGAAATAGCTAAGAACCATAGATACATTTTCTGAAACTGCATTACGTTGACAGCTCCTCATGATGGTTGTTACTGGACTCTTTTCAGCTGAACAGCTACAAGCATATTGCATTGTTCACATAAATTCTGAAGCTCGAATTCACGGGGGTCTACTGTAAGCAGACATCTATTTTTCCTCCAAAAGCAATGCAATGAGAAAGGCACCTATAAAAGCCAATACAACCTATCTATCTTAGATAACTATTTTAGCATATGGTAAGTGTCCTTGTAGATGCATTTCTCTATGATTATTTGAAGGATCCCAGGTGAATGGGCTTAAAGTACTCCTCTAAGTTTTAGACAGGTAATGATGGGTAATATAAGAAGGCCCAATTTGTGACCTTTTATTTTGTACTAGTAAATCTTATTCCAATTCGATTACTCTAGTCTTCAAGGTCTCTTCATTCTGCACAGTGTTCAAGTGATGCTTTGTATTTATAGTTCCTCTCACCTTTATACCATGAGCAAATTTCAGGAATTTTTTTTTTTTCCTTTGTGGCCAAGAAGGCCAATGACACCCTGGAGTGTGTTAGAAGGAGTGTGGTGAGTAGGTTGAAAGAGGTTCTCCTCCCCTTCTACTCTGTCCTCATGAGACCACATCTGGAATATTTTGTCCAGTTCTGGGCCCCTCAGTTCAAGAAGGACAGGGAGCTGCTGGAGAGAGTTCAGTGCAGGGCCACCAAGATGATGAAGTGGAGCAACTCCCTTCTGATGAAAGGCTGAGGGAACTGGGGCTCTTCAGCTTGGAGGAGACTGAAGAGTGACATCATTAATGTTTACGAATATGTAAAGGGGGAATGTCAGGAGGATGGAGCCAGGCTGTTCTCATTATGTCCAATGATAGGACAAGGGGCAATGGATATAAGCTGGAACACAAGAGGTTCCAAAGAAATACAAGGAAGAATTTCTTCACTGTGAGGGTCAGGGAGCACTGAAACAGGCTGTCCAGATGAGTTGTTGAGTCTCCTTCTCTGGGCACATTCAAAACCCACCTAGACGAGCTCCTCTGTGAACTAGATGATCTTTCAAGGTCCCTTCCAACTCTTAAGATTCTGTGATTTGTGCCAGAATAATGTTAACTGTCATCAATTCTGAACCAAGCTTTGAGGAACTCCACTAGTAATGATCTGATGAGGACTTCAGGAGTGCAATTCACATGGGCATCTACTGCCCTGACCCTGAGATACTTTTTTAATGGTTCTCCAGTAGGTTCTGTGCCATATTCACTGTCTTCATATGGACATACAAGGTACAGTGTCAAATGACACTGGAGGCCAGCATTCAAGCAACTGAATGCTTATTAACATATTGTTTGTGGTTAGCAAGGTTTTTGTACAAGACAGGATACAGAGGTGTCTTCTGTGAGAGGGCTGCGCTGTGCTAGACTGTCATTGGTTTGAACCCAGCCAGCAATGAAGTACCACACAGCTGATCACACCTCCACACCCCACACTCCCCCAGGTGAGATGTGGAGGAAAAAAAATAACCCAAGACACTTGTGGATGAAGACACAGATAGGGAATGCTTGCATGCTAGTTATGGTCCTGGGCAAAACAAAATTACTTGACTTAAGGAAGAAAACAAGAGCAGTTTAATCCACTAGCAACTAGAAACAGAGCAGTCAGAAAACAAACCAGAGTAGGATGATGAGAAAAATAAGTACTTTAAGACCTTCTTCCCCCACCCTTCCCCTCTTCCCAGGCTCAGCTCCCTGCTCCCAATATCCCTATCCCCTCCTTGCTCAGCAGTTCAGGTGTGAAAGGAATGAAGGTTGTGGTCAGTTCCTCACAGACAGTCTGTGCTGCTCTTTAATCCTCAAAGGAAGAGAACTCCTCTTATTCTTCCCCTGCTCCAATGCAGGGACCCTCCACAGGACACAGTCCCCACCAAACCTCTCTAGCATGAGTCCTTTCCAAGGGCTGCAGCTACTCACAGACTCCCCCAGCAACGGGTCTCCTCTGCAGCAGAACTCCCAAGTACATCTTGCTCCAACACTGCCTCCCCAACAGAGTCATGGCCGCTCTGGGCACAGCCACCTCCTCTGACCTGAAGTCCCCCATGGGCAACTGACAGATCTCAGTTCCACCATTGCCCTCCATGGGTTGCAGGAGAACAGCTCACCACATGATGCAGAGAGGCCTCTGATTCAATACAGCTCCCTTCTTTCCTCACTGACGTTAGGGTCTGCATGATCGCTTTTCTCTCATCCCACTCCTTCCACCACCTCAGCTCCACTTCTACCAATTTACTCAAAAAGTATTTGCAGAGATGTCCAACTGGCTCAGCTCCAGAGATTAATCTGGCTTAGAAACGGAAGTTTTGAGCCACTTCTTTCAGTGGCCACCACTGCAGCCTCTCCTCCATAACTAGAAAAGTTTCCACACAAACTCAGCACAAAGACAGGGTGAAACTAGGTCAGTTCTGTGACAGATGCACCACAGACCAAAGTTGAGCCTATTAGCCAAGTTGATGGTGTGTACAGGAAAAAATATTTAAGGCTAGAAAATGAGAGAAAGGAAGAGGGAACAAAGAGTGAGAAATAAGAGAGGGAACACAAAAGTCAAAGTAAGAGGAGGTGCTCTATGTTGGAGAAAACACATGCACCCCTCCCCCAAAAGGGAGTGAAGATCATGAAGGACTCAGTAAGTCCCACAGAAGCCCACGGAAGTCCTACCATCAGAGCAGGTAATTTCTAAGAGGGACTGTGGCCTGCAGATAAGACCATGCTGGAACTGGTATTATTATAATAATTATTTTATGTTATTTATTATTATATTTCTTAATTTGAAGGCATATTGCAATTTAGGGGCAATGTGTTTATTAGTAACTGGAAGGAAAACCCTTCACTTTATTGCACATGGTTGAGTTGCAAAATTCTGAATCCCAGAGACACTGATATACAAGATGCACAAGAAATGAAGGAGACAGTCTACGTTATCACAGAACCCAGCTGCAATGGTTTTACCTAATATTTATCGTGTATGTTAAACAGATACTTATATTAATTTTACAGACTTTCTATAGTCACTCCAAAGGTCTAAGAGAAGAGTCTCTGGGTTAAGTAAATGGCTTTTTACAACAATTGACTATTCAAGGAGCATAACTATTTTGTTAGACCTGATGTCTATTTTTCTGACAGCTAAAGTTAACAGGTTATTGTGGACAATGACCTTCAAAATCCCACCTGAAATACATTGGAAATTTGGTATGCGTTCAATACGGAGAATACAGCTAACTGAATAGATCACTGTATTAGTTCACTCTCTGAGGATCAATACATTATACCTACTAGTTTTATGCCCACCATTTTGGTGAAAGTGATTTGCATCATTAACTATGATTACTGCTTCAAAAATAGATTTATAGTGTTCATATTCCCCATTTTCTGTTAGAACAGAATTCAAAGTTCTCATATATTCCAAAATATATTCTTTTAATTTCTTTCTAGAGTATTGCTACTTTATAGAACTGAATGGAGTTCAGGCCAGCTATGATAGGAATACAAATTAGGCAAAATGTTTCTAAGGACTCATGTAATAAAACCTACACTATGCAAAGACAGGTAACATTCCAGAGGCATATACAAGAGAACCTAAATGAAGGTCTCCTCAGTAGCCTTACAAAAGGGATATAAGTGCCTCTGTGGAATAATTCACCTCTTTCTCATGCTTAGTGAGGAGATGTCTAGAGAAGTAAAATAGGAATCATACGGTTCAAGTGCCTGGATGGATACTTGGCTCAGAATACACAGTTGATCTACATGGGATTGAAAATTTCAGCCTTTTTTTTCAAGGTATACATCAAATAAAGGAGGACAAACAACTTCTATTTTTCACTACTGCTCACTCATTGAAGTGCGTGCCAGGAAATAGAATGCCTAGGTTCTTCTGAGTGCAGCTCAGAAGACTCTTTTCAGAATTAATCTGCTCCCTAGCACTGTTCATCACAAGTATTGCTCATTTGCCAAAGATGAGCCATGGTGCAGGAAAGAATAAGAAAGACCTGATCACTGATCCTAAATAATGACAGACAATATATCAGTACCATAGTTGGTTTGTTAGGGTTCTGGGAATTACTTTGACTCTTGTAATAGGTAGCAATAATCCAAGGAATAGTATTTTAAATATAGAAATAGACACATTTACTTAGAAAAAAACAAACAAACAAACCAAACAAACAAAAAAAACCCAAACCAGAACAAAGCATTTCAATTTTTCCAGTTATTTCTCTTATATTCATTCTCAATCAAAATTAAAACTTTTTGAAACATCAAAATTTCTTCCAGAATAAAATTCAGAGTGTCTGTCAGTTCTGCCTAAAAATATCTTTATGAATTCATTCAACCTCAGAAACAAGTAGGTGATTCTTTCCGAAGGTTCTGAAAACCTGTATTGTATTTTCACTTTAAAATGCACATTAAAGCATTACATATGCTCCAATGTGCATTCTCAGCAACAAAAATGCTTTTAACCCTCAACTTTTAAAAGCAGCTGCAGGGATTTGTTCCCCAGAGAAGACAGTCTTAAAAAGGCCAACCAAGTTTCAAGGTTCCTATGGGACCATGCTAGGCTTGTTTGGTTTGTCCCTGGGGTCTTTCCTACAGTTCAGCTGAGGGAAGTGCAATTTGTTCAGTTATGTTTGCTGATCATTCTTTTTTAACCAATTCAGCAAGTACAAATAAAAGAAGTGGAGTGACTTAGCCAAGATAGAAAACATCTGAAGTGCACATGCTTACACGCTATAACAATGCCTTCAAGAATTGTATAAATTATAATCTTCCCTGGACATATAAGGAAATAAAGATTACATAATTTTTCTTTCCCTCAGACATTCGCTATTGTTCATTAGACTAAGTTAGGTTTTTGTATTCATCTCTTATACAAAACAGCAAGAAGGACTTATGGGTTACCTGAAGCTGTTGGTCACCTGTGTCACTGAGACATGACAGTCTTTCATGCTTTCAGTTATGTTCAGTGAAATTAGTAGAAGAGAATAAAAAAAATTAAAGGAAAGTTCCTAAAATTCCTCTTTTTTTCACCAGAATTTGGAATGATACATAATTGCTTTAGCACATGATCAAAGTTGTTATGAATGTTGCTTTAGTTTTCATCTGTGAAATACAACAAAAACTACTTCAAAGGAAGTTGCTGTGATTATTGCTTTGGAGTAGGAATGAGAAGCCTTAACTTCAACTGTGATCCTATTTAGATGCATTAAACAAACACATTACAAAACACTTATTGATCCAATTACTTTTCACTATAAGTAAATAAAATAAATGATAGCTGATAATTGAAATGGTAGTATGACTTGGTAAGCATAGTCAGATTCTGAGAAGACAGTTATAAGGCTCTCATCAGAGGGTATTTTCATACTGAATTATAATACCTCTAGTATTACAGAAAGCCAAGGACATGTTCTTTAATTTACACTATTTTGCCTCCTAAATTGTTCTATTCACTAGCATGTCATGGCTTTTGCCTTTAGTTCCTTGCATAACACATGCAGAAGCCTACTCTGAAAATGTTGGTATAAATTTGACCAGATTCCCGTCACAAAAGGTGGAAAACTATTTCAGCTGAAAAAAATAAGGCATTATTAAAAATAAAGCATTGCATGGTTTTTCAACATCATTTCTTAGTACAAAAGGCAGAGATTTCAAATAAATCAATCAATCTTCATGGAAAGGGAATAGTTAAAATTCTGAATAGTGCAATAGCAATGCATGATTATGGTAATAGTCATAGCCAGGATCGAAATGGTACAGAGTTAATTCTCATTATCACTTGAAAAATATACTCTGTTCTACTAATAAAAACTTAAATGTCTAAATCAATGACACAGTGATATGTTTTACATCAGCTTTGGAAATGTTACTGCACTCATCTTGGAATGCACTATTTCATAGTCAGTCAATAAAAGATGCATCACAACTTTATTTATCCTTCCCTCTCTGCCAGTTATGTATACAGTATCTCTAACAGATCTGTGAATCTAACAATCTACTCAAACTGCATTATTTAGTTTTATGGCACAGTCAGTATGTCAGGCTAATACTAAATACACTTTGTTATGTTTATGTCTAGTACCTTGGCCAAAAAATGAGAAAGAATGCCTAACAATGTGAAATAAGTCAGCTTCAGACATGATTTCTGTCAAAAATAAGGAAAAATAACTAAATTTTTGTTATAAAAGATGACACAAAACATTGGGGAAAGCATGAAATGGCAAGCTTAGTACAGTGTACTGAATAAAAGTACTTAGGACAATAAAAAAAATTTTGTCATATATTTACAATTGCATAACAAGAAATTAGAGTGGTTTGGCAGAAAATAAACCCCTTTGTGTTCTAACTCTCCTCACTGAGGAGAGGTTAGAGAGGTTAGGTGCAGGTAGGTTTAAATTCTGAGTGATGCCTGATTTGCCACAATCAGTCCAGGCGCGTTCACCTCCTGTGAACTATCACAACTCTGGATACACTGATAGTGGACTGTACCTTCAGTCCAGTCATGCTCATGAACTATCAGAACCGCACTCCAGGGTCTGTTCGCATTCAGTGAGAAACTGTGATGACTGGCTGCTTAAACAGTGCAGTTTTATTCATGCAACAGATATACAGGTTCTTATGGATTGTCAGTGATAGTGACTGTCTGCAAAAGAAAGCATGTGCAAAAATAGATATATAAACAATTCAGTGCGTGAAGTTACAAAGTACAACCTGGCTATAGAAAGTTATAGAGTCACTCTCTCTATAGAGATTTCTACATTTCCTGCAGAAGTACTTAGTTTAACTAAGTCTCACCCAAGGCATCCCAAGGCAGGTAAGAAGAGAGGCTCAGTCCATCGGCTGATCCTGGGAGTCAGAGACAGTTTGTGAGAGAGCTTCCCTGACTTGTTTGTGATGGTGTCTTCCCTCCAGTACCCTGCTTTTCTTTAACCCTTTTATACCAGTTTTCACCTTCAAGGTGGAGTTTGAGTGACTCTAGTCATAAACACCTTTATTACAATTGGTGTAAAATTCTCTCAC
>WBNH01008806.1:0-120271 GCA_013401255.1 Urocolius indicus | reverse complement strand
CTCCTCTCTTTCATCACTGACCTTGGAGTCCACATGGTTGTTTCTCTCACTGTTCCTACTCCTTGCACCACTACCAGCCATGATAAGAAGAAGGAAGAAGCAGGATGAAGATGGAGGAAAACAACCTCCTCTTCTGCTTCTTCTTAAAAAGTGATCGTGGAGGCGTCTAATTGGCTCAGCCCCAGAAGTGGGTCTGGCTCAGAGCTGGGAAGAGTTGCAAACAACTTCTTACAGGTGCTATTTTTACAGCTCCGCCCCCTTTACCAGAAAAGACTGTCATGTCAAACCATGACATTCACATAGCAGCAGCAGCTGTATCCACCCTGTGAGCCTTCTTGATTGTATACCTTTCCTTAATTGGTGAACAATGCTGATTTTTGTATCTTTTCTTAATTGGTCAACAATGCTGATTTTTAATATAAGTTTTAATTTCTAGGCCACTTAAGTAATAATGTCACAGACAGTAAAGGGATGGTCTAGCATGAGCAAGGCTAGAAAACAAGCTTAGGTAACACATTTCATCAAGAAATTTCACACAAATCAAGATTTAGGTAACTTTTGACAGAAAGCAGTGTAAAACACTGTGGACAGAAGAGCAAGACAATCTAACCTGATTTTTGTGAGAATGCTCACATTGCTGTACATCAGTGCAGTAATGAGAAAAGCTAGTCAGGAGGTCGTTACAACTTGATTATCTGCAGCTGTGGACAAAGAGCAACAGAGCCAGAAACTAAGCAGCACACCCACACTTGGAAAGGGACATAATCTGTCACAGTATCACAGTAAGCAATCAACCCCTTGGAAAAGTACCTCGATGTTACACTACCTCCTTGGTGTGAGGACAGAAAATGTAATAAGGAGGGATGATGCTAGTACCAGGACATTTGAAAGCAAATAACAAAGAGGGGTTTGAAGCATCTTTCGATGTGTGTTCTGTTATGTCTTAATAGGTTTCTAGAATCTGACCCTATGGTATACATAATGGATTTCATACAGTCACTTTGGCAGCTCAGAGGGAGGTAGGAAGAAGCCTTACAATTTAGAAGAAAACATGAGGACGCTCTAACTAGAGTTAGATCAGACAACATATGAGGTGTTTGTAACTTTCATTAATAAAACCACAGCCAATTCAATTGTTGTTACCATTTCATTTTCACTCAATTTAAAAGAGTTCTTGTATCTTAAGACAAGCTGTTTCACAATTCATGGAATATGTAGACCACACCAAATACAGAATTAATTTTTAAAATAATATTTATGCTTCATTTGTCTGAGCAGTGTAAGGAGGCACCAACTAAGGTATGAGAAGTTGCAAAAGACAGGAAGAATTATACAGAATAATCAAAGAGGATATAATGAAAAACTATGGAATCAGTTCAAGAAAAGTCTAAAGACTTTGTTGGCATCGAGTTCTACTAAGCAATAGAACAAATAGAAAACAATAGGAAACAATAGAAACTATAAACTATTGGCACTTGTGTCATTTAGAACTCAATGGGAGGTACATTAGCACAGAAAATACCTAAGAGGGGAAATATGCTTTACTGAATACAGAGAGAACTTGGCAATGTGGAAAGCTGAATTCTAACCTAAATATAAGCTTGTCATCTTGTCATCTTGCTTGAATGCAGACAAGACGCTTTAATTATTCTTGCTCTCCTGGCTTCTGACTGTCTTGGCTTAGCTTATGAACTTTCTAAGATTTAGACTTCAAGTTCTTTTTTTAACATGTGCTTATGCCATGCCCAACACAGCATGGCTTAAATCTCATTTCAATTTAAGCCTATTTATGGCAAGTAAAAATAAATAATAAATACAGTTTTAAAGTATTTTACAGAGCAAAAACTTGATGTAGTGAGATTTTGAGAATTTCTGAGCTTTATATTATTTAACATGGAGACTCAAATGTTATCAGTAACAATGCTTTAAAAGATGAACAATATTTGGATAAAACAGAGTAGATGAGACTAGTTTACAGAGGAAAGGGTCATAACGTTTGATAACAGAGATCTGTTTGAAAGTATACATGTGCAACAGTCCTCAAGAGCAGTCAATCCCAAAGGGCAGGAAATTAAACAAAGATGGCAGGAGACTTGACCAAATTAACAAGGATCTGCTGACCAAACTCACATGTCAAAAGAAAGCATACAAGAGATGGAAGAAAGTTCAGGTCACTCAGGATAAATATAGAGACACTGATTGTTTGGTCAGCCAAGGATCATACAAGAATGTGGTCAGGAGAGTAAACCCCACCTAAAAGCTTCTACAGATAAATCAGCCGCAAAGAGAAGATGAGGGAACATTTGGGAACATTTCTGCATGAAGTAGGGTACGTGGTGACAAAGGACATGGAAAATACTGAAGTATTCCATCTCTTTGCCTCTGTCATTAACGGTGAGATTTGCCTATAGGTGTGAGAACATCTGAAGGAAGGAAAGTCTGAAGGAAGCGAGTGATCAATGCCACTGCAAGAGCACTTCTGGTTATCTTTGAAAGGTCATGTCAGTTGGGAGAGAAGCAGGGGATTAGGAGGATTCTGTAGGACTAGAAGAAAGAAGTGTCATTGATATTTTGAAGAAAGGCAAGGAGGAAGATTTGGAATACAAGGTGATCAGCCTTAACTTAAAACTTAGAAAGATGATGGAACAACTAAAACTGGAAACCGTTTTCAGACATACGAAGGACAAAAAGATAATGGGTTTAGTCTGCATAGATTTACAAGAGACCTGACCACTACGGAACGACTGGTACAGTGGACAAGGAAAGAGTAGTAGTCATTGTTGAACTGTAAATGAAACAGTGTCCTAATAATTTTTATTTTTCCATTCTTCATTCCATCTACAGACAGGAAAATTCTTTAAACATAGTGAAACTGTTGGAATTAATTTCAATTAAGTTTTCTTTTTGCTTAAAAAAAAGTGAGGTCTAGGTACTACAGCAATGGCAACATAAAAGTAAATGCAATGTGCCTTAAATTGATATACTTTCTGCAAAACACTGTTGCTGACAAAGATGATGTTTGATGGATACTAGTTTATATTTCTCACAGCATAAATCTCTCACTGGAATTTTCATAAATCTTCCTCTTTTTTTATTTATTATAACAATAAAGGTGGTTGGAATCTCTGGGGAAGTTTTTGATGCCATCTTCATAGTATAACTAAAGGGGAAAAAATGCAAGCTATGGGGCCTTTTAATATTTTGATGTGCTCAAACTTTAAAATCACAGTAAGAACTCTAATGCAGCTTAAAGGAAATGGGAGAAGTTTATGAAACTATACTCTTTATCAACAGCTTTAGAAACATCTCATTTTTCATTAGAATAATAGCTAAAATTTGACCTTTGAAGTTCTTTTCATCTTACATGGAAAAGTTATCTGTCTTTCATAGACTTATCCTCTATAAAGAAAGCAGATAAAACATCTGTTACTAATTATTATTTATTCGTATCACAGTAACACTGAAAGGCCCTAACACAAATCAGAGGTTCTATTGTACTTTGTGCTAGAAATACATTCAAGGAGACAGTCTCTGCTTCAAAGCCTTTACAGACAAGGCAGACACGTTCTTTCTTCTGAAGATTAGAGATGAGGTATTGTAGCACAGAACAATTGCATTTCTACAACTTGCACAAAAAGTCTGTGATAGAGACAAGAATTAAACTTAGATATTCTGCAGATAATCTTAATTCTTTTATCACTGAATGTCCCTTCATTTTCAAGTACAAAATACTCCCTGGACAGTGGGCCTAACCATGGAGGCTACAAGAAACTTTTCCGGGCATGCAACTAAATCTTTTGTATCTGTGTATTCCATGAATCAAATAGGAAATATCTTCCTAAACTAGAGCAAAATAAAATGTGTTTTGGATTTTTTTCCATAAATAATAAAACTTATTTTTTGTTAATGCACATTTGGATTTATTCTTCATTAGAATTTCATTTTTGCACTATTTCTTCTGTGATGAACTCTGTTTCACAAAATCTATGTTATTTGTTTTCCTAATAGTCTGGTTATCATTACAAAATATGGATCAATACTGACATAGACTTTTCTTTCCTATGTATGACATGCCTTTGGTATGCATGACATACTCAATGAATAAATTACAAAATACTTTTCAAATTGTCTATTGATCCTGGTGCAGTACACTGTAGGCACATAAAACTGATGAAAACTTGAGTGAAACTAAAAGAAAGAAGATTCAGAGCTTGAATCTGTATAAAACTCACAGAATACAATGAATGACAGCAGGTTTTCTCCAACACCTTCCCAAGCTGGCCAAAAGTGTACATCTGAGATATCATTAATAACAATTTGAGATCCTTTTTTACCATCCTTTCTGCATTAGCAGGACCCAGGAAAATCTCATGGAGGTAGAGGTAATAAATCATTACATTAATCCAACATCAAATGCAGGATACTCTGTACTAAGTACAGAGGAAGATACTTTTTGGTATACTGAATGTTTACATGTTGAGTCCTAATTCAAAGAATTCTAGAATTCTGATGATTGGCTCAACGCTATTTTTGAAATTCATGTTAGTTAAATGTATCTCTGCAGAAAACTCAGATGCATTCATATATTTATATATCATAGTATTGCAGAATGGTTGAGGTGGGAAGGGACTTCTGATGACTGTCGTGGCCAACCTACCTGTTCAAGCATTGTCACCTAAGACAAGTTGATCAGGCCCATGTTCAGGCATCTTTTGAATATCTCCAAGAAGAGTAACTTCACAGCCTCTCTGGGCAACTGATTCAGTAAGAGTTCAAGAGTTAAGTCACCTTCCCAGGAAAAAATTTCTTCATGTTTAAGCAAAATTTCCTGTATTTAAGTTTGTGCACAGCACTGAAAAGGGTCTCGCTCTGTCTTCCCTACATCTTCCCTCCAGATATTACATTGACGCTAAAAAGACTTCTCAAAAGAAATCTCTTCAAGGCTGCTGATTTTAAATCTCTGATTCGTTCTGTGAGCCCATGAGAGATGCAGTCAAGTAAGTTTGCTAAAACAAAGATGCTATGTTAAATGATATTTCTTTAGCTTTTTTGGCATGGCTGACTGCACTCAAAACTTTTCCTTCTTCATTGAATTTGACCAGATGAAGTTAAGCTATTTTGAAAACAGATTGCAGCTAGGCAGCAAATAATCATAGGCACACTAGATTTTTTGAGATAAAACTGGGTTTGATTTATACTGTTACATCAAATAGAGTGCTATGGTTCCTCCGTTCCTCCTATCCACTTGTACTTTTTAGCACTGAAAATGAGAATTTCAGTTCATTTGTTTTTAAGTCTGGAGAAAGAAATTTACAGAGACAACTGTTTTATATATACACAGTTTGAATTTAATGGTTTAAAATTTAATGAGTCGCAAGAGAACAGGTTTGTCAAACAAAAAAATGAAACAACTTAAACTTTAAATGAAGGTGAGAAGAGGCAAGATTGAAATCAAGAGACCTGAGTTTCATATGGGAATAATTAGTCAGAGAAAGTGGAAATTTTAGTGACTGTTAGTGCTGTTAAAACGTGTGAATTCAGAAGACAACCAGAGTCATCCTTCTAAATCTGAATATTTTCCTAAAAATTAACTGAAATATATCCTTCATGCAGAACTTAAGTAGAAATACAAGGAAGTTTCATTAATATTATTTGTTCCTCAGTGATTAAATATATTACAAAAATATATAATCAATGACACCATCTGATTTTTTCATATGAAAATGTTAGGGTGTAGATCAGCTGGAAAGTCTCTCTCTTTAGAACTTAAATTTTACCTGATTGCTTATCTTTTTATTACAAGGTCTCAGGTTTTATATAGTTAGTAACATCATACTGTTCTTCCACTATTATTCCTCATTCATCATGGGGAATAGGGTGTTTCAGGTTCTTGTTATTCCTCACTGCCTTTTCCCTGATCCTAAGGAAGCTGAATAAGCAGTAACACAGACCAATATTTTGGTAGTAGATGCTTTTTGGGGAGCATAAACAAATCCTTCCACTCTCTGCCATCCTCCTACCATTCTCCTCATCTTCTTCCAACATTCACAGCAGAAATTGCAGGGAGTACATCCCTGATTTTAGTATCCACTTAACAACCTGTTTCCCAGGAACTTTTTGAACCAGCTCCATGTTATTTCTTTCCACAACATTCTGCAGCAACACATGCCAAAAAACTCACTTAGTACTATGTAAGGCAATGCTTTCTTTTATCTGTCTTGAACCCTCATCCTGTTGGTTTTGGTGTTTTTTTTTCTTTTTCTAGTACTGTGGTATTTGACAAATAACAGCAGTGTATTCGCCTTATTTACTGTCTTCATGACTTTGTCAATATTTATCACCTCTCTCTCCTGACTTTTCTTCCCCAAACAGAAAGGCTCAAGCATTTTAATTGTTTATTGAAAGACAGTGTTTCATTCCCATAATCATTTCAATTGCCTTCTCTGCATCACTTTCAACTACATTATAACTTTTTTGGAGATGCAAGGAAAAGTATTGTATCAAGTAATACAGTACATCAAAGTTTTTTTCAGATAAAAACTAGTTTCTTATGATGCCCAATATGTACTTTGTTCTTCAGAACAAAGTGGACTTTGAAGTGAGGAATCCAAGATCTCCATCCTGAATTGTGGCTTACACTTCCAAGTACACTGTCATGTAAGCATAAATTAGGTTGCGTTATCTCCCAGTTACATAATGGATCATCTGGCACTTTTTCACCCAGTACTTCAGTTTTCTGATATCCGCTGGGGCTTCTCAATGTTAGAGTCACATTTAACTGCCTGAAAGACCTCAGTAACTTCTGCAGACTTGAGTATTCAATGACACATTCCAAGCTCGTCCATGAAAATTATTCATAAAATCAAAGAATTGTTTTGGTTGGAAAAGACCTTTAAGATCATGAAGTCCAACCTAACACTGACAAGCCTACTAATAAACCATGTCCTTAGGTACCTCATCTCCATGTCTTTTAAATATCTCCAGGGACGGTGTCTCCCTGGGAAGCCTGTTCCAGTGTTTAAAATGGAATAAATAATCATCTTGTTGATCCATGGGGATCGATACTCTTCTGTCCCTTGGAAGGGAAGCTAAAAGTGAGTTACAGAAAAGAAAGTTGTAGCCTATACTTTTCCTATCCTGTTAAGCCATTAAATTACCTTTCCTCCTGCAGTTGGGACACAACAACTGCAAGTAATGCTACAGGCTTGGAGAAGGGTGTCTGGAAAGCTGTCGAGCGGAACAGGACAGACAGCTGATTATTATTATTATAATTAATAGTTTATATTACTGTTGTAATTAATGATTTATTATATTAATATTATTATTGTTATTATTATATCAGTGTGGTCAGGTGGCCAAGAAGGACAATGGCATTCTGCCTTGTATCAGAAATAGTGTGACTAGCAGGACCAGGGAAGCGATTGTCCTGTACTCGGTACTGGTGAAGCTGCACCTTCAGTGATGTGTTCAGTTTTGGACCCATCACTACAAAAAGGACATTCNGGAAGCCTGTTCCAGTGTTTAAAATGGAATAAATAATCATCTTGTTGATCCATGGGGATCGATACTCTTCTGTCCCTTGGAAGGGAAGCTAAAAGTGAGTTACAGAAAAGAAAGTTGTAGCCTATACTTTTCCTATCCTGTTAAGCCATTAAATTACCTTTCCTCCTGCAGTTGGGACACAACAACTGCAAGTAATGCTACAGGCTTGGAGAAGGGTGTCTGGAAAGCTGTCGAGCGGAACAGGACAGACAGCTGATTATTATTATTATAATTAATAGTTTATATTACTGTTGTAATTAATGATTTATTATATTAATATTATTATTGTTATTATTATATCAGTGTGGTCAGGTGGCCAAGAAGGACAATGGCATTCTGCCTTGTATCAGAAATAGTGTGACTAGCAGGACCAGGGAAGCGATTGTCCTGTACTCGGTACTGGTGAAGCTGCACCTTCAGTGATGTGTTCAGTTTTGGACCCATCACTACAAAAAGGACATTCAGATACTGGAGCACGTCCAAAGAAGGGTTATGAAGCTGATGAAGAGTCTGGAGAATAGTGTTGTGAGAAGCATAAGAGAGAAGCAGCTGAAGTAACTGAAATTGTTTAGTTTGGAGAAAAGAAAGCTCAGGGGGGGAGGTGATCACCCTCTACAACTGCTTGAAAGGAGGTTGTAGTGAGGTGAGGGTCGGTCTCTTCTCAGTAATAAGTGATAAGAAGAAATGGCCTCAAGTTGGTAATGAGAGGTTTAGAATTAATATTAGGAAAACTTTTTCATTGAGAAGATTGTTAAAGACTGGAACAGGCTCAGGGAGGTAGTGGAGTCACCATTCCCGGAAGATACTTAGATGAGATGCTGAGGGACATGGTTTAGTGATGGGCTTGGCAGTGGTTAGATTAGTGGTTGGACTTGATGATCTTAAAAGCCTTTTTCTAATCAAAAAGATTTTATGATTCTATGATAAATCCATAGCATCTTAATTCCTTTAATGGCCTTAGATATAGAAGCTGTTCAAGAATTTTACTTTTGAAATCCATACATATTATGTCTTCTGCCTCTCTTTTACCTACCTACTCACTTGCAGTCTCACAGAACTCCATGTTGACTGGTTCCTAACACAATGAGATTACATCTGTGCTTTCTAATGTCATTCTTTACTGTAGATCATCATTTTGCAAGGCATGGAAGTCAGACATAGTTCCCAGGATTACCTTTATAGTCCTTTTTTTCAGATAAAAGTTATGGTGGCCACTTGACAATCCTCTGACAGAGCAGCTGTTTGTACTAGATAGTTTACACAAGTTCACTGGAAATTCAGTCATTACCCATCAGAGTTCCTTCGAAACTCATACGTGAATGATACAGTCCTAGTGATATACCCACATTTCTTTGACATCATGTCATCATTGAATAAAGCATACAAAAACTCTCTCTCCACATGGTTTACAAGTCAACTTGCTTTTAATTTTTCTTGCTCTCTGATTCAGGAATTCATCATAGACACAGGTTCAGTATTTGAGACTGAAAGTGTGTTTGTTCACAAACACGTGCACAGTGGTTCACAGAGTCTAAACCAAGTTAGTGAATCTAAGGAGATAAGATTCACAAGTTGGTGTTTTTTTCAGAAAAGGAGGAAATGAACCTGGTTTCACACTGTCGCATTAAAATAACCAAATCTCTATGTGAAAAGGGAGATTTATGCCCTAGCTATGCATTAAAAGAAAGTAGCAGCTATCACTGCATGCTCAGTAATCTGTAAGTCTGAGGAAGCTCAGAAGATTATACTCTCAAAGTAGGAAGGCAGTAGGTGCCTAATTTCTGGATGCCTGAGTGAGAGCTGAATTGCTGAACTACCAGGATTGAGATACTTCTGACAACTGCAGTAACAGCGATTTAAGCATCTGGGCAACTTTAAGGTCAAGAACTGAAATGCTTACAGATTACAGACCTGTCAAATAAAAAAAAGAGCTCTGCAGGAGCTCTGGACCTCACAGGTTTACACTAAGACTTCAAAATATGCTGCTTTTCTACTTCAAGTACTTACACTCTTTCCTAGATCCTACCTTTGGTGACTTTGTCAAAATTTGCTTCAAGTTTACCCAACAATAATTTTGAAGTTGTGAAAAAAAATATAATTCCTAGAATAATTTCTGCATTTTCATCCTGTATAAAAGACCTAAAAAACAATGAGACTTGTATTTGATGCTTAACTGTACTTGTAATACCATACTTAGTACAAATGCATAATATAGGCCAGTGTTCCTAAAGCCACTAGCGAATAATATATTCTAGCCAAACAGTAAATGCCTGTACATTTGTTGCAGTGTGTCTTGATTTTATTGTTAGCAAACTTGAAAAAAAATAGTCATTAAAATTCAAAAAAAAGCTTTACACAGTTTACGGAATCCGAATGTTTTGTTTTCCATTTCATACAAATCTAAGGTAAAAGTTTCTGCCCCTTTTTCTCCTCTCTCTATCTTTCAATTATTTCACAATACTTTGAAGTGTTCAGAAATGTTGATCATTCTTTAAACTATCCTTTACTATGAAAGCTTCTGGGAGATGGAGGTGATTTTGTTTCAATTTTATTCAAAGATATTTGTGTGCAGTCAGTCTTCTCATTTATTTTGAAAGGTTCAGAAAATTTTCAGCGAAAAGTTAAGGACCCTTGTATGCTTTTTTTTTTACAAAAATCATTGTTTCCAAATGGCATATTATATATGTGTAACCAATATTCATATGGTATATTATATATGTGTACACACTTTGTGTTAGAAAAATATTTGATTAGATTTTGCCATCCACACTCTTATTCTGTTGTTCTCCTCCATACCCAGTCAGTTTTTAAAATTAGAAATATCCTGTAACACAACTAGTTTGAGGTTTGGCCCAGCTAGCACAGTAGCACCACGACAGTCTCACACTCGGTGCTCCCATTCACCCCCACTCTGCCACTGTTTCTGCCGCTGATGCAAAGTTTTTCAAGACATGAAAATAAATCTCAGCTTCACCAGTTCTCTCCACAGAATGCAGGGGAGTCTCTGCTCTGGTACACCTCCTCCTCTCTTTCATTACTGACCTNAAAAAGATAAGCAAGGTTGTTGTGGATTAAGACAAGGGCAGGGAGGGCTCACTGCCAATTACGGTGCCGGGCAAAAAAAAATCCAGTACTCGACTTATAGAGGAAAGTAGGAAAGTTTATTCTACATGAAACCAAATGGAATAAAAGCAAAAGGGAGTAGGATGATGAGAAAATTACAACCAGCACTTTAAGATCTCCCTCCTCCATCCCTCCTTTCTTCCCAGGCCCAGCTCACTGCTCCCAATATCTCTACCTCCTCCGCCCACAATGGCTCAGGGGGGTAAGGAATGGAGGATATAGTCAGTCTCTCACAGATGGGCTCTGCCGCTTCTGCCTTCTCAGATGAGGGTGACTCCTGGCATTCTTCCCCTGCTCCAACGTGGGGTTCCTCCCCTGGAACACAGTCCTTAACAAACTTCTCTGGTGTGGGTTTTTCCCAGCAGCTGCAGCTTCTGCCGATATGGGGTCCCTCTCTCGGGACAGAGTCCTTGGTGAATATCTCTGGTGTGGATTCTTCACCACGGTTGCAGTTTCTGCAGTTACAGGGTCCCTCTCTTGGGAAAAGGCCTCTTCTGGGCATAGGTTTGTTAATTCAAAGTATTATAGCAACCTTTTCCTGCTTATCTCAATGTTATTAACTCAAAACACTTCACAGAATCATAGAATGGTAGGGGTTAGGAAGGGACCTTGAGAGATCATCTAGGCCAAACTCCTGCAGAAGCAGGTCCACCTAGATCAGATCACACAGAAACATGAACAGGCGGGTTTTGAAAACCTCCAGAGAAGGAGACTGCACACCCTCCCTGGGCAGCCTGTGCTCCATCACCCTCACAGTGAAATATTTTTTTCTTATGTTTAAATGGAAATTTTTGTGTTCCAGTTTCTTTCCTCTACCCCTTGAAACCGAGAGCATCTATTATTTTGAATCCTTGTCTAAGATATTGAGAATTTTTTATTTCCTCCTTTTTAGAGAACAAACTTTAAGTTACTAGCACACAAGGTGATAGCCCTTGAGTCCTAGAAGCCGTGACAATCATCCAGTGTGGCCTCTTACATTCACACACCATAGAAATTTTCCCAATAATTTCTCCATTATAATCTACATAAACCAATATCTCCTTTTTTAGTTAGAACATCGCTTTCTTTTTATAAGACACTGGATTTATTTTGTTTTCAGACCGTGAAAATCTACAACTTCCCTAGATAATATTTTATAAAGAGTTATTACTTTTAGAAGTATTTACTTTCTTTTTCAACCTTGAATTTATCTAGCTTCACCTTGAAATAAGATCCCTGGATGTCATTATTCCTTTGCAGCTAAATTAAAGACCTTGCTTTCTGAACTATCTTCTGTGTGAATGTACTTATAGAGAGTGTTCAATAGGTTAAATGCATGTTGCATGTACCTAGTGAAATAATTTCAAAACATGAACTCCGCCCTACATTTTAATATCCAAGAATAATTTTAGCATGATCATTTAAAACGTTGCTAGCTCAGCACAACCTTTATATAACATTCAAATTGAAATTAACATTCACTTTTGGGCCTTGCTTGACATTGAATCTTGATTCACTTGACCCTAAAATATTGACACAGTTGTTACCTACCTTCTTGTTGCATCCAGTTTCCATTCAATGTGTACTGATTGCTATATAAAAGATCTGCATGAGAACCCTGTTGACAAGACTTTGGCATTAATTGTAATCACAGTGAGTGAGAAATGGAGAATTGGATTGACTTCCTATCTCAGTGAGACAGGAACAGATTCATCAAAGGTTGCCCATCATGTCTGTAACTGCCAAGGTTGCTACAGATTAGGTCAGGAAAGATCAAACATGTAGTGCTTAGTGTTCAGTATCTTAATCTCCATGTTTATATGCTGGGAGAAAGAGGGTTTTTTTACTTAGATTCTGTAAAGACAAATAAAATGTTGCTGTGGATTCCATTCTATATATCTAAAAGCATTTATTGACCTAGTTTGTTCTAGTAACAACAGAGACCAAAATAGCTTCTTGATGAGACCCAGCACCAAGAGCCTTCACAGTCTGTGATTTCACTTCAGACTAGCCTTAACCTGGTTCCATAGACCAAATACCATCACCATATATACGTTATAAAGGATCAGTCATGAGTTTGAACTTTTATGGCAATCAAGTGCACAGCTAGAGCACACCTCTCTCTAACTTCCTCTAATGAACAGCTCATTTGTATACACTGAAACTTCCCTTTAAACTAAAACAATGTGTAATAGTTGCAATTGATTTGAAGATTAACTTCAGAACTGGGCTACTGCTTAAAGTCAATGTGCTGAGGCTGCACACATGTAATAACAGCTATGTAGATAAATGATCAATAACTGAGTGCCTCTAAAACAGGGATGTATGTGAATTATAGAAATACTGCCCTGTTTATTATCCTACCCCCTAACGTGTGACACAACTCCATGATTCAGGTTTATATAAAGAAAATATATGCTAAAAAATGTAATAATTATTATAGCCTCTAAAGCTATCTGCTCAGGTACTAACATACCACAGAAAGATAAAAACTCATAACTTCACAGTATATATTTGAATTCCTATTTCCTCTGGCTTCACTTCTCAAGCCATTTCATCCAGAAAGAATCGATGTGAATTTCTCGGCCTGGTTACAGCAGCTGACATTTAAGGATCTAGGTCCTACATTCAGAAGATTTAGATTGCATCCTTAAACTGGTGTAAGATACTCTTTTATTGATACTCTTATATCAATCCTCTTGATTAAGCCAGCAGTCAAGTGTATTCTACACTCAATGAAGCACCTACATGTTCTAATGATTCTGGATACAGCATATCATGAAGCCTTAAGATTATTTGGGAGTGTTTAAATCACTGTCATTGCCCTTTCATTAGCTATTTACAATAACAACATGAAAGTATCATAATTAAATATTATACAGAAATGTACTAGTACTTTAAAATGTACTAGGTAGCCTAACATTTTGGTGACAGGACTGTGATCATAGCCACCAGAAGACCTATCAAATAGTCTGTAGTTGTTCCTTGTGAAGCACGGTTAGTTTTGCCTCATCCAGAACAGTCTTTTGGAGCTAAAAGATCTAGTCCTAAAATACTAAGTATTTCTACTTCTTGTTACTTCTCTTATGATATATCATCCATTTATTACCACTCTTCAGAAAAATATTATCACCAAGTTTAAAGGTCTGAACGGTATTCACTTGTGTTTGTTCTTTTTCATAAATCCTTTAACTGGATTTATACCACAACCTGTTTGAAAACTTTTCCGAGGGGACTGCATAAGTAAAATGCAACCTATACAATAATGTTTACATCCTCTTAGCTGATAATTTCATAATATTCAACTTTTTTTTCTTAATTATGTAGATAACAACATTCCAAGTTTATCTGTTTAGTGCAGTGCTGAGCAGATACAGAGAGTAAAATACTTTTTCTTTTTCACCACAAATGATTTTAAGAAAATACTGTGACTATAGAAATCTATTCTTTAAGGAACCTTGTAAAGCATTCATTAATTTTGACCTGGAAACTGGTTGTCAGCTTCCTACAGAACAGCAGGTTTTAATATATAAACAAAAGAAGATGACTCCTTCTGCTTTTCAAACACTGTTCAGAAATAGAGATGCTGAAATTATTATGTAGAAGGAAATGCAACTGGAACTTTCCTAAGCTGGGAATACGCACTGCTTAATACAGTGTCACACCACATTATATCCCATGAACACTCCCTATGAATTATAGTAGTATCCATTAGCACTGATGTGGTCAAAAGTCTGTCTGCTGCACCAAGAGAGCTGTTGCCAAGAGGTGTAGGGAGGTGGGAGTGTTAAAGCTCAGCTGCTGACATGCATTCTTGATGGAAAATTTCATATGTAGATTCTACTCTGGCTTTTTCAGAGGTAGGGAAAGACAAGGATCAAAGTATTTTGAGTAGGAATAAGCTTGAGAAAATAGACAAATATGGTGATAAAGAGAGAGTCATATGTAGTCTGTGATATTTATGCATCCATAATCCAGTTGGTCAGTACACTTGCCTGGCCGTTCCTTGTGTCCATCACCACAGTCTGTCCTGTCATTAAATTTCATTTCTAACTCTTTAGCAAGAAACTCACGTGTGCACTGGTGGCAGGGGATCTGAGTGTAACTGGAGTCAGACCAGAGATTGTAACAGTTTAGAGTCAGGACTGTGCATCTGGGGTGAGACCACTCTTGCATGCACACTGCTGGTGTGTGGCACCATGTAATCACCAGCACTTATCAAGCTGAAGTATTCAGGAAGTTGAGATACGTGGCTTGACAGACAGGTATGGAAATGGCCTTAAGTCTGTGGTCAATATAAATGTGTAGCTCTGAGAGGAAGAGAGCTACTGGAGGGGCCTGGAGGTCCAGGCTCGCTGATCAAGAGGCCACAGGGTCCAGAGACCAACTGCAAGAGTGAATGTGTTTCTGCAAGTGGCAGACAGAGGTAACATCAGTCACTAGGGACACTGAGTGTCTCATACTGACTACTGTAGGGTTGTGGGGGATGTCTCTGCGTGCAGAAGCGGACCTGGGGATCTGTACCAGCCTTGGAGGTGGCATGCTCAGGTGCCAGCAACTGGGGAGACTAGGATCCAGCAGCAGTTACCCTGCAGACCAGGTGTCTGAGCCCATCTACTGGAGGGATCTACCTTGTGCATGTGGATATATAAATTCCCATTAATGGCTCTTCTTCCTAATCAGCCACAGGGGATAACAGGAAGAGGCCACATGTGATGTTTGGTTTTACATGAGAGCCAAATGGTTCTGTTTGTTTTGATCTGTGTGGCTGAACGTGTCTAAATATGTGCTCCTTACTGGCTGAACCTCGAGACAAGAAGCTGCACAGCTTCTCATCTCTATCATAGACTACTGGATTCAGAAACCACTAACAATACCTGGATTTAGTAGGTGGACAGGTAGTATGATCAACAAAAACATTTTCTGCATATTCACTCCTTTCATACATCATTTAAAAATAAATATAAAAGACACACAAATACTTTAAAATACTGATTAAATTATAGACCAATTACATATTCCATTCTGTGACATATTCAAAGCATCATATAACAAATTCGTGTATGTCTAAGGTAAAAATTACTGGCTTGCCAATGAGAAATCTGTTCATAAAGTTACTCCCATTCAGTTTGTATAACAGTGGCACTATATATGTTATAATCAACTGAATCAATTTAATGCATAGGTGAACTATAACAAATAGATAAATAGATGTATAGCATAGAAAAGCTCGAATGTTTTAAACCTAGAAAGGGCCATATCCTGTTACTTCCATAAAATCCTCTTTAACAGTAAGACTATCATATGCATGCCAGACAGATAGAACTTGGCTTACAGTCAACATTAATATTCAAGACCGATCAAATCAATAAACTGCCTGTTTTAAGATGCACATGCATTTGAAAGAGCAATGAATCTGTCTCCATTCTTCTAAAGATTACTGCTGTCACAGCAGAGCTATTGGAAGAGATCATGTAACTTCATGCAAAGCGTAACAGGTAGCTCTTGGTAGCTAGAGCTATACTCCTAGAAAAAGAATTCAAGCTCACTCCTTTTTAACTCAAAAGTAAAGCAAATATTTTTTTAAAACCATTTTCAACTGTACTTAATGCTTTTCTGAATGTACCTAGTAACAGAAGAAGAAAAACCAGCAACTTTTCTGAACTGAGCACTTGAGGCTAAGTCTCTACAAAAGCTTAGAATATTTGTAAGCTTCTCTGGAACTAAGGAGCCAGGGAGCTATCGACAAAGCAGATAGCACCTCATAGGATGAATCTGATTGCATAACAGCTGTATAATATTATATAGCATGTGTTTAAGCTTCCTGGACATTTCATACTCTGCAGTAATTTTTACTCCCATACATAGTTCTGTCACAATCATTACATTTTTTTCACATGAACGCAAGTTCACTGGATGCGGAAAATTAGTTTCTGCCTCAAGTTTTCTTGTTACCATAAGCACAAAATCACACTATGCTAGTTGAATGTAGATTCCTGAGATTTAACAGAACAAAGGTTTTATAAAAAAATATTTACTTTTATAATTCTTCTTTGTGCCTGCAGACACTTTAATCAATAGCTAAAGATTCAATTTCTTTTCTTGATGCAATAACCATTTTCTGTGCCTCCAATTTTAAAGCTTAAGCCAGAAATGGCTACACCAGTTTTATCTCTATCACAAGGACTGTCTAAAATTGCTAAAGTCTTTTATATCAGACTCCTACCTCCAAACTACTGTCACTTAAAGGAGTCTAAGTAAATTCCTTCTTTGTAGCCAACAGAAAGTGTTTCAGCCCATTAGACTGTTGGCTCCAGTTGGTGGATGCATTTTGCAGTCCCTGTGCTAACATTGTGTCCTGAAGCAACAGAGGATTCTCGATTTGTGTGAACACAGCAGGAAAAATCTTTGAGTCACAATAAGGGGGACCAGGATTCCAAGTTTTGCTTCAGATTCTATTTCTCCACACTGTGTCCAGTAACTAAAGCACAAATACACCAGGGTGGAGAGTCTGTTTCCTATGTGACATCACCATAGCTTTACAAATGCTAGTTCATCCTTCTGCAAGGAGGCAGCAGGCATAGTGTGGGCTCCTCTGAGGAAGCTCTGCTGCAAGCTGAGTGCACATTACTACTGCCATCCACCCTTATCAGCAAGTCTTTTCATAGCACAGACCTCAGCCTGCTGCTTTACACTATGTGTTAGAGGAAAAATGCCAACAGCTTCTTGGCACCCAGAAGAACAATTAACGTACCTAAGTCCAGTTTGAAGCCGTGAATTCCAACTTGACACAGACTGCTAAACACAGGAGAAAGTGAGATTTCAGAATATGTTTTGCTTACTCCTAAAGCCGTTTGCAGGATTTGGCCTTAACCCTCCCTGAATTCATATTGTATTACAATTCCACATCTGAAAAACCCTGAGAAAGCTTTTTGCTCACTAACTGAGATCTATTTTAGCTCTAGTAGCCATAAAAAAACATTTATGGCGCTAGGAGCTCCTCTTATCCAGTTGGAGGTTACATTTAATATTCTGATCAGTGTCTTTTTCACACAGGTTTGCTACATAATAGAGATACAAAAATAGTGCAATCAAAAAATTAAGAATAATCATCCACTTTGTAACATTTTAACCATTTCATTTTTACAAATTAGAGTCTTTTCACAAAGGATTACCTTCTTCTCTATTAAAGCATTTGATAAAGAATTCTGCATGACATTCCAAAATTCTTTTGTATCTCACAAAAGCATTTATAGCAGATTGTTATGGGTAAAATGGGACACTGCTTTTGGTCCTTCAGACTTTGTTCACCCTAGGAGTACTTATTTACTATACATCCATAATTTTTAGAAGCTGTCCCTAAATTTGATATAGCTTAGTCCATAGATGTTCAGTTTCAAACAAATCAGTTCATGTTTTCAGAAATAATTACCTGTCTTTCTATTTACTATTGTTATTTCACACAAAGGATTAACTTTCATTCCAGAAAGGAAGACAAGTTAAGCACTACCGTATCAAAGAAAAGAAAAAAAACCACATCTACAACTACCAATTAATATGTCTGTAGACACAAAGGATTTCAAAGTTATAGGTTTTTTTCAGACTGATGTTTCCTAAGATTAAGCCACAGTAAACAGTAAATAGCATGGTATGTGAATTAGCACAAGGTGAAAACTAAACATAAAAGTCTTTCCTTCCCAGAATGCTGTGTTCGAGATATTTTATTATCTGTAAGATTCCAGTAATGCTAGTTTGCCTATACTTACTCCCCCAAGTATGAGCAGTCAGAATTGGGGTTAAAACTCTATTCCTCAGATAATTATTTTGCCAAAATAAAAAAATAAAATTTAAAATCAGCACACTTTGCCAATGTACGTATTGCTCATGTTTTGATTTTTCTTGGCCTGTAGTATCAGCACTTTCGCTAATCTTATTAGCAAAGCTTCTCCAGCAAAATCCTTTCCTACTGTATATTTGTTATTTTTTGTCATCATTTCCGAGAAAGAACCCGATTCACAGATTTATGTGTTTATGCTGCTGTGTTACAAAATATCCCTGTTGCAACGCATTTGAGAGCCTGAAATGAGACCAAGCAACGCCAGCAAAACCTTAAGAACATTTATATGTGTTCTTTATATTTGTATTTTGTATTTTTATAAATACATAAAAAAATTAGACAGGAAGAAAACTAGTACATCAGTTAAATATCTGCTCTGAGAGGAGCTAGCTGAGAACTGATAGCTACAAGCCAAAGTTCCGACTGTTCCTAAATAGCAGGAGAAATGGAAAAATGTACAATCCGCAAACAACACAATAACGTCCCTTCAAAATTTCAGCAGCTGTCCTTTGCACTGACTGAAAACATCCCCCCGAAAGCTTTACAGTGCTGAATAGAATAGCGTAAAGGCACTATTTACTACTGTGTTTCTTCTGTTGGTATGCTCACATGCAATAACCCTATTCTGTGCTCCACTGATAGAAGTGGATATCAAATAGTGGAGTGCTATCACCTCTGGTATCCAGGGCAGATAGGAAGGACCATCACTCTACAAGAAAATTTGTAGCTACAATTTTAGCAATGCTGATATGGAAAAGAGACCAATCATTAAAAAAAGTAATAGAACTTTAGAGTATAGTATGAAAGGTATTGGTCTGTTATCAGAGGAAGATGCCAATAAACAGCCTTTAGTACTTGCCTTGTGCGCAACACTATCACAAAATATAAGCTTAAATATTTGCAGCCACTCACTTTTGGTATGTACATGTTCAACTCACATTTTAAGGCAGAACATTTAGACATTTATGTATGAGTGGAAATTTAGCCAGCCATTCAAATGTGGACAGTTTAGCTTTGATTCTGCTATTGCTAAAACTGTGATAGAAATTTTGATCAAGGTTATTTAAAAAACCCAGTGAATTTCAATAACAGTCAATAAAAATAAGCAACAGAAAATAAGTACCTAGTCTGTTAAGGAAGTATGAGGATAGTTTAATTACAAATCATTTTATAACAATATTAATTGTTTAGTTGTTAAACTTTTCTTTGTTAGTCCATCATTTCTGTAAAGACATCTCAAATGAAAAATCAATTCATGAATTTTACACATATAAAATTCACAAAGTTATGATATAGGAACACAGACAGTTAGAAGTGTTCATGCTTCCTATAAAAGAACATTAAACTTTCTTTGAAAACTATTTTTTCCTCAATGACATCTAGTTTAGCATTCCAGTCAGCAGCTACAGTTTCATCAGAAAACGTGTTATAATCCTTTTAAAATAATGGTTTACTAACAGCAATGTATTGCAGTCAAAAAGAATCGTGTACTTCTCTTTCATTTTAAATTAGAAAATAAAATTCAGAAATACACGTTCCTGTATGTGCTGGTTTTGTCCAGCATAGATTTAATTTTCTTCATGGTACAGACTGTTTTGGATTTGTGCTGATAAAGGTGTTGATTTTGTTCTTACTGAGCAGTGCTTACACAGAGTCAAGGCCTTTTCTGCTTTTCCTACCATGCCACCAGTGAATGGGCACATGAAGATGGAAGGGGACACAGCTGGGACAGACTATATGATGGCATCCTCAGTATATAAAGCTGGGGGAAGAAAGAAGAAGGGGAGTTGTTGTGAGTTAGGACATTTGTCTTCCCAAGTATGCATGATGGAGCACTGCTTTCCTAGAGATGGGTGAACACCTGCCTGACAATAGTAAGTGGTGAATGAACTCCTTGTTTTGCTTTGCTTGTGTGCGTGGCTTTTGCTTTACCTATTAAACTATATTTATCTCAACCCAGGACTTTTCTCACTTTTAGTTTTTCAATTATCTCCCCCATCCCACTTCAGGGGAGTGAATGAGCAGCTGTGTGGTGCTTAGTTGCTGTCTGTGATTAAGCCACAACACTTTAATATCAGGTTATTTTATTTATTAGTTTATCTATATAATATTGGAGAAGCCATCCTATAATGGAAGTAGTGCTTATAAATCTCACCTAATTCTCTGTTTGGTACAAAGCCATTTCATAAATTTCAGTCTGAGTTTTCTGAAAGACTGTCCTTGTACTGCCTGGACTTTCTCTTCAATAGCGAAAAATCTTTTAAAATACTAACTCATCAAACTGAAAATTTCAAAAATTTTTGCTGACTAGGAGTCATCAGTTTCCATCTCCTTTAGAATTTCTTATAACCTGGCCTCTTTTACATAATGGCAGAGAATTTGAAGCCTTAGATAAACTCAATTTTTACCATGGAGAAATAGGATGTATTCTAATATGCAAATCAGATGTCAGTGATTTCATAGGTGTCTAACATATTTCAGATAGGCCTCCAGATCTAATAAAGAATATGTTATCACAATGAGCAAATTGTGCTCTCTGATTCAAAGGGAATACTCTTTCATGTTTTCCTAATTGTTTTTCAGACTGTTTTAAAGCTGTTCTGATTTTCTTCTACATGCAAACACCACACAGTAAACAGACCCTTTTTTGACTACTAGCAAAGTGAAGGATTTCCATCGAGCCAGTAAAAAACCCATGAAGCCACACAAAGATAACATAAGACAAGTACAGAATCAGATAGTTGAAAGGACACTCTCCTTCAAGCATGTATTTGCCATAAGTCACAATGTGTAGAGATACCAACCACAAGTCGCAAAAGGTTGAGATACAGAGAGTACATGAGCTTCAGCTTCCCAGCTCCATTAGGTCTCCAATAAAGACAGACGATGCTCTGTAAGTTCCAATTAAAGATGCTCTGCACCGTTCAAGAGGAGTAAACACTATAAAATCTGTTGCATAAAATTTAAAGATTTCTTTGAACTGCAAAGGTTTTAGTTGCCAAAAAAAACCCACACGGTACACACTCAGAAGATATAAGTGAAATCATATTGTCATCTAATGCATCAACATTCTAGTGATGCTGAAAACAGGTAACCAAAATGCCTCATGCCATGTCTATATCTTTTGAATCACTCACATATAACTAAGTTATATGTCTTTGAAGACACTCTTTAGGGGACCATGTAGGAGCTCTGAAGCAGAAAGGATAGAATTAATTTCCAAAAAGCAGGACCACAAAACTGACCTTTCTTTTTCTGCAATTCTCTATCTTTCTGATATTATTATTAGTATAAACAGTCCTCTGATACATATAACAGACCAGGCAAAGGGTTTACAGAAAACACAGCTCTGTTTCTCCCCATAAAAACAGTAATGTTAACATATTCATAATAGTAATAATTAACAAACAAATTTAGGTTGTCTAGACTTTAACTTGCATGGATTCTTTTTAATGCATTGTGTCATATGAACTAGGAAGAAATGGTTTTGTTTGAGGGGTTTTTTGGGGGGACATATATAGTATTATAGCCCATCTTTTTAGCCAATATGCTTTTACATATAGCATCTGTAAGGTACTTACATTTGCCTGTTTCTCTTATGAGAAAGAGAATCATTTGAAGCAGTAAAGAGATCCTTCACTTCAACGTAACTATAGTATGTAGTTTATATGTTATAATAGAAGTGAAATTATGTAAGTTTTCCATATCTTAAACTCTTTAAAACTGGTGAGCAAGAGATATTAGTATCACAGTAATATGTTTCTGCATGTGTAACACCAATAATGATGACACAATGGTTTGTAGAAGATGAAGCTCCCTATCTGTGTTTCAGTCCTATGATTTAACTGCCAGCTTCATGAAACATCAAACTATCCATGAGCAATTACAAAGGGTCTGAAGTCAGAGAATTTAGATGAATTTCAAAAGAGCAAGAAATGAAAGTCACCTTGTAATCCCTTAATCAGCATCTTCTAACTTTAAAAAAATTACACTCATTTCAGCCACTTATCCACTCAAAGTTATTTATGAACATTTTCCTTAGTAACACATAGAAGGCGTAATTAATTGCCTTAGGCAACCTTTATTTCCCAAGGGGCTTCAGGTCCAGGATAAGTAGCAAACATATCAATTTTTACCAGTGTCAAATGTAAAGGTCAAATAGAGGACATTTCAAAATCCACAACACATAATGAACAAATCAAATTTCAGGAGCCATGTTCCCGAAGAGTGTTACAAATTATCAATGGAATGGCATCAATCTATGAGTGACCTTTAATAAATTTATTAACCTGTATTTAAGCAAAAAGTGTAATTGGTGACTCAATGGTTAAAGAAGTAAATAAACTACCTTTCTAAGTCTTGCTTAACATACTATTACTTTGAAGCAGAGGAATTAATTTATCTGCAAACTATATAGCACTAAATACTAAGCAATATATTGAAGAAGATGCTTTCTGAGAATTACTTGAAAGCAGATGAAGTATACTTATTTGCTCTTTAAATAGAAATTACTTGCTTTTAGTGCTCTTTTTTTATAGGTTCTCCCAATTACTAAGAGTGGCTACTTCTTGCACTCGTTCCTCCCACCCACTTTTAGTCTGCAGAGCTACAACTCAAACTATGGTTCCATGAAACAGTCAATCTGATTTTAAGCAGAAAGATATCAAAGATGGAAGTAAAATAAAACAGTTATAGGAGACAAAGCTTTGAAAAATTCACTTCTTCAGTTCAAAAGAATTCAAAAAATGTTAACAGCTAACTTTATTCATATAGACATTATTCCAGATCACATATCACCCATTCCACTGCTGCAGAAAGGCTGCATAAAACTATATCAGGTAGTCTTTATGAACAGAAATGCAGCTGTGTTATATCTGATCAACTTGGGACCATCAAGGAATTAAGTGCACAAATCCAGTGATACTGAACATAGAGACATGAATTTAATAGAAAATGATGTTTCTCTGGTACAGATTAGAGAAGAGCTGAAAGAAGATGAACTCCCCACACTATCCTTCCCATGGTCTGAATGAAAAGCTGGGAATGCTTTATTATTTCAGTTTCCAAACTGGATAACTTCTTGCTTAAATAGGTAGAGCAGGCTAGCAAAAGAAAAATCTGAATTTTTTTTACAGTTCTTTTAAAATTTTCACATTTGCTTCCTTTAAAAGCAAGTATCCTAGTAGACTTTCTGACTAATGGATTCACAAATTAAACAGTAAACCAGGATCTGAGGAGGAGGGATGAGTGGAGGAATTGTAGTAACATCATCAGTGAAAATATAATCAGTGAAAATTAGAACACACGGAATTAGCTGCTCCTACAGCTATCAAAAGAAAATGACTGTCCCTGGCACGGAAACCACTGAGGTAAGTCAACAGCAGAAAGTCTCTCATAGTCCTATTATTGCCTATAAGGGTACAGGATTTATTATGGGATGGATGAGGAAAAAGGATTTGTACACTGTCTAAAAATTACTATGTGATATTTCAAGTGAAAACACAAGAGACAACATGATTTTGAAAGAAATATTGAAAGACTAAGCTGCTATGAAAATATCTCTGCAGGTCTGTGGCGTTAGAGGTTGAGACAATTACACAGTAAAGTAAAACATGAAAAAATCATATTAATATTCATGGATGATAACCCAAGTTTCATCAGCTTCAGTTCACATATATTCATTATATGGGACTCACTAATTACAGGTCCAAGAACTGAGCCATATACTTTCATCTTGAAGAGAAATAGTCTAAATTTAAACTAGAATGATAAGGAATCTCTAAGTTTTTATTAAATTCAAGGAGCTAGCCATTATCAGATGAATTATTTTAAAGAAAAGGGAAGGAAGGAACATAAAACAACTCTGAGACAAGAAGTCAAGTGCTGGCACCAATGGCTAAAACCAGTTGTTCTTGTGCATTTAGGTGACCTAGATATCCTAAAGTCTGTCAGACAATACAACCAGATAATGAGGTGCTTTCAGGTAGTATCAGATCCAAACTACCAGAGATATCATCAGGAAATTAATATCCATCCATTTACGACTTTACCTAAGAGCAAGGTAAAAATAATACCAAAAAAAAAGATTAAAAAGTTACTCCGTCTTATATCATGGAACTTTCAACAAACAAATATTGCAAAGACTTCTCTTTCTCTGAAATAACGTTACGATCAGTATTGAGAGGAAGTCTTCTTAAAACTAAATTCTTGGCCTAAACCAGGATGAGGATTGCTCTTTTTTTACTGCAAGATACTCTATGATTAGCAACATGAGGAATTTTAATTTTTGTAGTAATTTTTCATAAATCCTATTGGACAAGTAATAAACCAAACTTCTGATAGATCAATGAGCAAATTAAGCTAAAATCAAGTTTCCGGACTCTCAAAATTTGTATGGTTTGATTCCTTGAGCTTTGTGTATTTTCTTTTATTTTTAAACTACAATAGTCAGAAGCTCTGTCTTTTCCTGTTTCTCTCATTTCCTTTTGCTGATATTCCTGTTGACTTTAACCAATACCATTTCCCAAACACTGTGAAGATAAATGAGATATGAGAAATAAATAAAAAAATAAATAAATAAAAAGAAAGCAGAGACAGAGATGAAGAAGAAAGCAAGTAGTGGTTTATTTCTGATACTTCAACTTTCCGTCTATAAAAATAATCAGTGAACTGAACACACAGNTAACCCAAGTTTCATCAGCTTCAGTTCACATATATTCATTATATGGGACTCACTAATTACAGGTCCAAGAACTGAGCCATATCCTTTCATCTTGAAGAGAAATAGTCTAAATTTAAACTAGAATGATAAGGAATCTCTAAGTTTTTATTAAATTCAAGGAGCTAGCCATTATCAGATGAATTATTTTAAAGAAAAGGGAAGGAAGGAACATAAAACAACTCTGAGACAAGAAGTCAAGTGCTGGCACCAATGGCTAAAACCAGTTGTTCTTGTGCATTTAGGTGACCTAGATATCCTAAAGTCTGTCAGACAATACAACCAGATAATGAGGTGCTTTCAGGTAGTATCAGATCCAAACTACCAGAGATATCATCAGGAAATTAATATCCATCCATTTAGGACTTTACCTAAGAGCAAGGTAAAAATAATACCAAAAAAAAAGATTAAAAAGTTACTCCGTCTTATATCATGGAACTTTCAACAAACAAATATTGCAAAGACTTCTCTTTCTCTGAAATAACGTTACGATCAGTATTGAGAGGAAGTCTTCTTAAAACTAAATTCTTGGCCTAAACCAGGATGAGGATTGCTCTTTTTTTACTGCAAGATACTCTATGATTAGCAACATGAGGAATTTTAATTTTTGTAGTAATTTTTCATAAATCCTATTGGACAAGTAATAAACCAAACTTCTGATAGATCAATGAGCAAATTAAGCTAAAATCAAGTTTCCGGACTCTCAAAATTTGTATGGTTTGATTCCTTGAGCTTTGTGTATTTTCTTTTATTTTTAAACTACAATAGTCAGAAGCTCTGTCTTTTCCTGTTTCTCTCATTTCCTTTTGCTGATATTCCTGTTGACTTTAACCAATACCATTTCCCAAACACTGTGAAGATAAATGAGATATGAGAAATAAATAAAAAAATAAATAAATAAAAAGAAAGCAGAGACAGAGATGAAGAAGAAAGCAAGTAGTGGTTTATTTCTGATACTTCAACTTTCCGTCTATAAAAATAATCAGTGAACTGAACACACAGTGAAGAAAAAAAAAGAAAAAAAAAAAGATAAGCAAAAGAAGAGTGAAAAAAGAATAGAGACACAAAGAAGGAATGTACATCACCTCCATCAGCCTTGATTTTTCACCAGTACAAGCTATTACAAACATAATTGACTTTTTATGTTGGCAGCTGCTGCTCTTTCAACAATAATAAGGCAAAGAGCATAATGTTGCTCTAGTTTATCCGTGACAGTAATTAAACATTCAGCTCTGCATCACTCATGATGATTCACTACCCCTGTATAGTGTAATAAATGTACATTCCTAGTTCATTACGAAGGGTAAAAGTGAAGCATAGAGTCCATGCCATAACAAATCATTTTGCAAGCAATTCCACTTCATCTAAATGCTTTACACTGGATGGAAGTCAGTGAAGCATAAAGGGCTTTCATAAGACCATCTCAATCTCCACCACAGGCAAATGGCTTCAGAAAGCATGTCTATCCACAAGAGTTTCCTTTCCAAGTCAATTCTGCAAAAGCTAGTGAAGAAATATGGCTATGGAAGGCAATGGGACCTGTGCTTTGGTGTAGAAAGTGATTGAAAGTCCAAAGAATGGATCTAATACAAAGCCTATTAATTTCTTGAGAAATATTTTTACTATCTACCATCAACATTCATCAGTTTTTGATGGGTATGGAAGCTCTCCTGTTCAGTTTAAGGGCCAGTATATAGTTTGAAAAAAGTCCTAATGCATTGCTCACAGAACAAAGGTACATTATGTCTGAATATTCAAGCTTATCATGTTTGTAAAATTTTACGAACTTACAGATGTCCACAGCAGCCAATGGAGCTCTTATGGTACTTCTGTACATTCAATATACACATTTTCTACATCTTCATTGAAGAAAATTTTAAAAGGTCTCACGTACACCAGGTGAGGATTTAGCCAACTATCTAAAATGCATAGCATAAAGATATTTTTTAAAATTTTTGTATTTGAACTTGTGAGTGTAAAATTGTTTTGAACACTTAAACATTAGGAAGTATTACCCTGCGAATTCTTATTTGTAAATGTATTTGTGTCACAGCAAGAGTTACTGTGTCTTCTGTTTCCTTACCGTTGATCACAGTAGGGTTCATTTTGAAATAGTGCTAATATCTCATAGCAGTATGCTGATAGATCTACAAGGATTTATTATGATGTAGCAATCGTCATAAATCCTTGCCTAAGGAGCAGAGGTAACATTGAGACAGCATCCAGTCTCAGTCCTGATTTTCAGAAAAATCCATGCTTTCAAATTGTTTTGAATTGCAGGGACTGGGAAGCCTATGAAATATTTACAAGAAAGCACATCATGTCTATAGCAGCTCTAGTCTGCGACTGCAACATATGGTTTATAAATTGAAACAGGTGTGGGAGAACAGGTGGCCACAGCCATTCAAGGGCATAGCTGGAATTTACCATCAGAAAAAAAAAAAAAAAGACAGAAAGTAAAAAAAGACTAAGTAGCTCAGCTTCTGAGGCATGTTGCAGAGTTAATGACAGAAATCACAGCTCTTTGCTGAGGCAAGTCTGAGACCTTGTGATTTTGTTACATGTAAACTTACTAGAACAAGTTTCTGAAGGCTGCCTTCTGCTACTACTCTATTACATTGCTGTAACCAAATTTTGGTCAAAAATGTATAACAAGTTGGGACAAAAACAGTGTTGCTCCATCTTAAATTTCTAAGAAGTTAAACCAATGTGTAAGAAAACAATGATACAAAGGTTCACTTGACTGACTTCATTCAGATGTCAACCAAAATCCTACTATCAACTGACTCTTCTGTTGACTGATTTTTAGGCTCTGTTGCCTTGCAATAATATTAGCCTTGGTGCAACACTTGGTCTACCTTAAATTCACACTTAAGTCAATTTACTTAAGTTATACAAAATGTGCATTACATCTAAAATAAGCTCATAGGCAAGGGACTAACATATGACTAGTGCCACTCTCATGTCACATAAGTACTCAAGTACCTCTTCAAAGAGCATTCATTTTGTACTTTCCCTCTGACACTGATTAGTTTCATCATTTGATGAATTCTCAATATTAAATACTGAACATTCCTAGATCTTCAATAAAAAAAAACATGAATGTCTAGAAATTACGTGCTTGAATGGTTCAGTAGTTGCCCCTCGGATCTCAAAGAATGATCATGTCGGAAAACAGAATATTCATGTACTTTAACACTGAAGTAGAGTAAATAAAATAAGCTCAACTTCAAATATCCCTGGAGTCTGCATTTCTTTTCTAAATCATCAACAACTGTTGGTCTGACTCTGGGAGCAGACAATTTCCACAACCCCATAAAGGCAGGAGGCTGAAGTCGTTTTCGTGCTGTATTAAATGTATTGGACTTACGTGTTGAGATGTATGCATTCTACTCAAATGGATCATTTTATTTTTTAATATTCCCAAACCACAAGAATTTAAAATAAAATTAACTTGTTCTAACCTCTGCTAGAGAACAAATTCCTTTTGGCGTTTGTGTACTGAAAAGCTATTTGCAGGAACATAGGAACTGACATGCCAGATCAAACCAATGGTCCATCTAGATAGTATATTAAGTGGGCTTATCAACTCTCACAGTTTTCCGCTGAAATTTCTGATTCAAAAACTTCCTGTTTACTTTTAATCTTGTAGACAACAATCAAACCAGACCATTAAATTCAGGGAGCAATTTACTGTATGTGCTTCAACGTCTTCTCTATGGATCTCAAAAATGCTAAAAGTGTGGTGCCTAAATGGTATATTTAATATGCTTTTACTAAATTGTGCTGTCGCATGCAGTCAGAACAAGTATTCTGCCCATAGTGGACCAAATTCATCCCTAGCAACACTCCACAGAAGCCAATGGAGTTGCACCACTGATAAAAATGGCCAGCTATGCTTCATATATACTTCTTCTTTACATTCATCTGCATTAATGGAAGACTGAAACAGATAAACACTGACTGCTTTTGCTACTCTGAATACAAGTCAGCCAAAATGACTTTGCAACAGTTCATTTACTAGGCAGCCTCAGAACTGTAGCTGGAAATTTACAGTTAAAGCTTTTTCTATAGTGAACTTTTAAAAAAAAGCGAATTATTTACAGGATATGATCTTATTCTTTGAGAGTGCTTGCATACATAATTAAGTTCCCTTAAAGGTGATGAGAATTAAGTAAGTAGCATTTAAAGTTAAGAACATATTTAAGTACTTCTCTGAATTAGTCCTATAACTGCGAAACAGCGTATGCTGTAGCAGTAAGCAACTTAGGTGTTTCTCTAATACACTTTCAGGATTTCAAGACTGACTCACATGGGACAGTATCTTTAATAGCAGTGTATTGCTGTAAAAAAAAAAAAAAAAAACTAAAATAGACTATTAGATAAATAGTTTATTTCCTTAGGTCCAGTTCTTGTAGTGGTTTTCAGGATCAATTTCTAGCTGATTCCCCAGAAGGTTGTGCTGCCATTCATCCGGATCTGTATCAGCTTGAGAGTTGAGCAGAGAGGAACCTCATGAGGTTCAACAAGGACAAGTGCAGAGTCCTGCACCTGGGGAGGAACAATGTGAGTGTGAAGTAGCAGTGGAACAGACTGCCCAAGGAGAGTGTGGTCTCCTGCCTTGGAGGTCTTCAAGACCCACCTGGACACATTCCTGAGTGACCTGATCTAGGTGGACCTGCTTCTGCAGGGGAATTGGACTACTCCTTGTCCTGTTGCTAGGTACCATGGAAAAAAAGGGATGCCTCAACCTCCAGACATCCACCATTTATATACTTGTAAATATTAATGAGATTGCCCCTCAGCCTATTCTTCTCTAGACTAAACAGCCCCGGTTCCTGCAGCCTTTCCTTGAAAGGAAGATAGTGATCTGCTGCCCTTGGCAGTACATTATCAGTGCACAACTTAAGAGTTTTGGATGTGTGTTATATATGTGTTGTAAATGGTCTAGTTTAGTGACAGTCTTGGCAGTGTGTGGTTAGTGGCTGGACTTGATCTTAAAGATCTTTTCCAATCATCGTAAGGATTCTATGATTCCATGGTAAATACAATTATGTTTTTCATTAATATGACCAATATATTTTAAAAATGATATGCATTCACTTTGCATGTGAAACAAAGAAGCAACAGATATGTAATATAAGGTCAACATACAGCTATATGTATGTCTTATATATGTATGCATTACATCCCCATCTGTTTTAGAAGATGAATTCATTTTCTCTTCACATGCTGGGAGAAAATTGATCTATCTATTCCTATTCACCTACAAAAGACAGAGAACTATACAAGAGGCTCAAATGGCATCACATTTTACTTCAAGCAACTCAGAAGTTACAGAGAATCTGCAGAAGTCATTCATTCAGTTGTAGTTACAAGTACAAAATATCACTTTTAGGATTTGTCATCCCCAGGTAGAGGGTAAAATTGAGTTTGTAGAGCTGGGCCCAGGTAAAATCTGAAGATTTAAACTCACACCATTTGCTTTACTACTATGAGAAGCAACCTTCATGCTAATTATTTAAATGTAAAAATATTAAATCCAAAAAGAGCTGTTGCACAACTACATCCTAAAGAAATTAAAATTCCAGGATACTGCTGTTGAGGAAGCTTACAGTCTAAATAAGCCAACTAACGCAAAAGACAATTCTAAATATAATAAAACAATAACAAACCATGACAGCAGAAGACATTCTTTGTTTTGGAACACTCCACGGCCATGCACGTGCACCTATATGTACACATATATGTTTATGTATGTACACCAATACATAAGGTGAAGTCTCTGTCAAGTTGTATTACATTCTGCTAATACTGCAAGTTTGTGTAGAGCCTTAGGTTATTTTTTAATTGAATTCCTCTATTTGTACATGAACAGTATTAAAAAAGAAAAAACAGAGGACTGCACTGTTTGATACTGAATGACTTTGTTCAACACCACGTCATTTTAATTTATATTGAAGGAGAACTTGTTAGAAGTAGGCTGTAGTTGCTTAAGATTTAAATGTCAAGTAGGGTCGGAGAGGGGAGTGATGTTTAGTTAATGTAAAAGGCAGTTTCCTAAGTAGAATTAAAGAGCATAATTTGTCAGATAGACTATTTAAGTAACATGGAGTGTCCTTTTCAGCTCACAGCCTATTAAGGAAAAAAAAAATCTAGAAAAAACATCCAACCCCCAATTACCAATTACATTTCTGGAGAGCAAAACAAGCCTCTAAATATATTCCAGAAGAAATCATCTCATCTTCTGACCTGCATTGCACCTCCATAGAACAAAAAAATGCAAAACAAAAAGAGAGAAAATTATAAAAATAAAAGGAAGACTTGTATTACAATGAAAATAAAGAATTGCGCAGTTGCTCAATTGAATTTGGTTTTTTTAAAGTTGCATACTTGATTGCAGTCTTAGAAAGAAAATAACTGGTAATTTACAGTAAAATGACAAACCTGAAACCTGACTGAATGAGAATTCTTTGTGAGTCACTTCAGTAAAGCCTTTTTCTTCCTTCTCTCTTAATTAGTAAGATACGATAGTGCAAAAAGTTTAAATATAAACAACAGTAATAATAATAAAGCCTCATTACAGAGCCAGTTTTAGCCTCAAGATCTCAAAATCCTGTACAGAAGCAAGTATTTCAATCCAATATATAGGATAAACCTGTCTCCCAAGTCTTCTTTGAATTCTGCATCTTTCCTCATCCTCTCATATTTCTTCCAAGCTGCTAGAGAATAAAGGAATATGACTGGAATACTTAGTCCAAAGCAAAAAATAAAACAAAATCAGAACCTTTCCAAGTCAGCATGATTCTGCAGAGTGGAAAACCAGAGTTCCAATATTTCTTTTGAGAATTTCATAGGTGGAAATTTGCCTGAGATGTGTAGTACATATTAGTGAGTTTAATTTGTCCAAGGTGTGTGTCAGTCACTGCACATGATCTTTTTCCATTGATCTGTCCATACAACCTCAGGCATAGATATAATGTTGCCTGAAAGACTTCAGGCTGTGGAGATATCCCAAGACAAGTGCTCTGTTTTCAAATTCTAGCTGGATAAGACTTCCAAAGGCAAAAAAAAAAGAGAAAATCAAAAAATGTAAATAAATATAGTAGCCAGACGAAATGCAACCTTTTTCATTATGTGAGTTTTAACAGCCTTCCTATGCATGGCTGTAATTAACAAGCCTCAAAATTCACCCAAGAAGTCAGAGTTTTATTTTGCTAATCATGTTCACCAGTATTCTTCTCCTGACCTTATGTCCACAAAGAAGGCAAACACCCTAACTTCAGCATGACAAAAATTGAGTAAATAAAAAAAAAAGGTAACAGTAAGTTTGACTAAATAGTAATTAAAATTAACATTTTAAACAGCAATTACATCCAAAGAGAGGAAAAACCTCACATGTGCTTTATTGTGTTTGGGTTAACATCCACAGGGCCAACACTTCACAGAACTTACTGGCAACCCTTGCACAGTCTTCAGAGATCCCCTCCATATCCAGTCCCATGAATTTCCTACATTTGAGTTCCATCAACATTTCACTTTGTTTAGACTCTTTATCTCCTCCATGAAGGTCTACCAACATGGGTCATTCCCTCTGGCTGTAGCTCTTCATGAACTGCTAGAGAGTGAATTTTTTCCGCAGCATTGCAGTCCTTCAGGAACAGACTACTCCAACGTGGGGTCACAACTCCTTACAGCAAATCTGCTCTGTGGCTTAGGCTCCTTTGTCAACGAATTCAGAGGTCCTGCCAGGAGCTTGCTCCAGCAAGGGCCCTCAGTGGGGTCACAGCCTCCTTCAGACAACCATCCACTCCAGTGTGGGGTCCTCTCCAGGATGCAGGTGGATCTCTGTTCCTCCATGGCTGCAGGGGCAGGGCCTTCCTCACCATGGGCTGCACCTCAGGTGGCAAGGGAATCTGTACCTCCTCCTCTCCTTCTTCACTCATCTTGTTGTCTGCAGATTTGTTGCCCTCACATATTTCCTGTTCTCTAGCTGCTGTTGTGCAGCAGTTTTTACCCGTTCTTAAATATGACAGAGGCACTGCCACCATCAATAATGGGCTCAGCCTTGGCCAGTGGTGCCAGGTGCCATTGGCCCTATCAGATGTGGGGGAAGCTTCTAGCATCTTCTCACAAAAGCCACCTCTGTAGACCGTCTCACTGCCAAAACCTTGCCACACAAACAGCTGTTAAAATTAGCAGTCTGTTAGGGAAACTTAATAAAATCGATGTACCCAACTTTAACAATAATTCCCTATAAGGCCTTTCTACTAAAAGTGTGGCACAGAATATTTTAGTTTAGCTGAAACTTTGCAAACTCTGCAGAGCCTAATTTGGCATCACATTTTTCTGTACAGCTCTGCTACTAGCATAGTGCAGTATTCATATTCTCTTTCAAAGCTCAACATACAAAATTTCTTTTTTTGATGGCTTGCTGGAAAATGCAGCCTTATAGCTCTGGTAATAAGGAATGCCTGCCAGCAAAATCCCTGCAATGATCATCACCGACACACTTTAAAAGAGTCCAACTACTCTGGTAATTCTCTCATCAGTTTGAGTAAATGTTCACCTTAGAACATAATGTATTTTGTAATTATGCAGTCAGAAATATGGGCATCTTGATTTATGTGGGGAACTGAAATGTTACTCTTCACCAATTCTCAGCTTCATCATTGCTGAAGCTACTTCTGATTTTCTTGTATTTCTTACTGTTTGTCCATTTTAAACCTCTATATAAAAAAGCTATTTTTTTCCCTCATAGGTTTTTAAGCTTCAGCTGAAAGGTTTTATCATTTTAGAGAGGATTCCTGATGTCCATAATGCATTTTCTTCTGTATGGTGTTTGGATCATTAATTGGACCCTCATTTTCTCCTCACCATTTCCCACTGGAAAACTGAAACCTTGATAAGGTTAGAGGAATAACAAAAATCCAAAAGGTGGTAAAAAAGCAAATCATTTACTTTAGCTAGAAGTCAGAAGAATTACTCCAGGGGAAGGTCTTCAGAAAGCTAGGTATAGGAGCTATTGTTCTTATCATATCTTAAAACTAAAATGTAGTTTTACTTAAACTGCTTACAGTATTTATCAATAAGCCCAGACAATGAATATTTGGTAGCATTCTCCACTTATAGCCTGCATATACCTAGGTACTTTAAAAAAAAAAAACAAACGAAGAAATAAAACGTACTACCTCTGTTTGGTACTATCCTTCTATCTAAAATATCTGCATTTTGAATCTCCACGTATTAAATATACAGATCACCTTGAATTTCCTTTTAAAATCATATTTACTGACAGAATTTAGAATTCAAACATTTTATAACATGATCTTTTCTAATTTTTGTTCCTACTCACAAATCCATGGGATTATGAAACTGCGGGTTTTATGTAGGAAAATGCAATTACAAGAAAATGAAAGCAACAAAGCTCAAACCATATATATGCAACAGAAATTTCATACTTGCATCCCTCTTAATTTTTGTCTGGCTTCCTGATGTCCACAAATCTTACTCATGAACAGTACCACCTCACTCACTGCCACATGCATGAAACTATATCATTGCACTTATCACCAATACAGCATTTACAGGATTCTTTCTTTTTCTATCTTCTCTTATTCAATCAGATTGATGTGAAGTTTTACTCCAACTTTTAGCTACCAGGCCATCTACACCTCAGTTGCTGTACATCAACAGTTTATGTCTTCTGCTTACCTGCAGCATTAAGCCAGTTGAGGGTGATGAGCTCTACAAGTAGAAAACCTAGAAAAACCTGTTTAGTTTCAGATGTCCTACATGGACCATAATGTCCACCTTGGGTCCACCATTCAAACAAGATCACCTAAATTACAATGCAGTTTAAGCCTCTCATACAGCTGAAGAATTCCTTTTCCTTTGTGAACTCCCTGACACACTCAATCTGGAGTCAAAAGTAAGTGGCACTATTAAATTTCCTAGTTCGACATTGAGAACACTATTTCCATAAGCCCAATCTCTGCAAATATTTCCACCACTTCCCTTATTCAGACCTGTTTTCAGCAGCATGAAGTTTAAAATTCAAACAAAAACCAAAACTCTGTTCTAGAGAGAGATTAGCTATGAGCAAACCAGAAAGGTAGCTCAATAGTAGGAAGATAGGCTGTTTACAGTTTCCAGCTCTGACCCAGACTTCTTATGCAGATGTAAGCAATATTTTCCTCCCTATGTGGGCAGAATTCCCAAATCAAAGCCATATTATAAAGATAAGTGAATTTACTGTTTCTAAGATGCAGTTATTATTATGGTGGGAAACGCAAAATCAATGTTCTCAAATAAACAATTTAAAATCTTTACTTGTATCCAAATAAATACTAAACAAAACATCTTCAGATACTCACAACCATTGTCTTCTTTTTCTTTCACTTTGCTTTTAGCCCTCTGTTCCTTTCCAGTGTAGAAACCTATCTACTTCTTTCTGAAAATTGCAGACTGGTTTTCCACACTGCTCAAATGCCTTATTCATTAGTGCTCATTGCCCTTCACTGTTTGCATATTTCTGCCTCTACTGGATCACTGAAAAAAGGCTCCAGCAAAAAATATAACATTTCTTTCTCACACCATTTTATTTATGTTATGACCAGACTTTCAACTGGTCACTGCTGCCCCATAAAAGGTAATGCAGAAACAAGATCTGAAGCTGTCTTTACTACCAGAGACAGGGCCCTTGTATTCTCATTATTTTCAGTTCTTTCAGCAGCTATCCTTATGCTTTCTATTACCTGCCTGAACCTATTTTTATTACTTCTGGCTTGCTTCTACTACTTTAGCAAATTATATATTGTGGTATTTTTGTATAATTGTATTTCAGCAATGCCACTGACTTTTATAAATACAGAACTTCCGTAAATTCTGGTGAATCTTTTCATTGTTCAGTTAGAATAAAGTCCAATTAAAACTATTCTTCTGTATAGATCCTTACACTCTGAGCTTATTTTTTTTTACTATCCTGTGCTTTTAAAGTCAGTGACATACCTTGCAAGTTGCATTATACCAGTACTTCACACTATGTTCAAGGTGAAGTGTAGCCACAATTTCAGATAGAAATAGCATCACTATCACTGATTTTATCCTCCTAATAATACAAACTGAGAAATGTGTTTGTCTTCAGCAATGCAACTGCACTACACCCAGGACTTGATAGACTTTTCAGACAATAACTCCCAAGATTTTTTTTGTTTCTTGGACAGAATTCTATAAGATCTTTCCTTTTTTTGTGCATGCATTATTTTTTCTTTTGATTTATTATCATATGCTTGTAACAGGCCTCCACCATTTACAGTCAACACACACACCTAAATCTTTCTGTGCTGCTTCTAATTATGTTCAGGATTAATAAAGGGGTTTTTTTACTTAACTGTTTGTGATAAATAGTCCACAGAGCAGCTATCAGATCAATTTTTTCCAAATCTGCATTGGAAGCCCTTGACATTATACCACGTTTTCACTAAATATGATTCTTTCAAATCTGAATTACTTAGAAAATGTGTCTTTATTTATGATCCACCTTATTTTTTTTCTGATTAGCAAATATCAGGCATGTAATTTTTATCAACAGACACTGATTTGACCTTACTAGTTAAGATGTAGTATTTCAAGCATGAACAGATTTTGTTTTTTCAGCCCACTCAAAATCTGCCAAGATTTTCTCTCACATCATAGTCAGAGACAAAGGTATTCTGTTACTTGGGAAAAGGTGTGGATATACTCTTTTCTTCCAGGCCAAGTCCTGTGGATGAGGCCACAATCACAACTGTATTCGTACAAGAAATTCAAACATTTCCAGAAGAAGAAAGTTAATTTCCAACCTAGTGTCAGTAGAGAAGGAACAACAATGAAAAGTGGTGCTTCAACAAAGAACATGTAATTTTGATGCAATCTAGTCTAATAATCATATCGATTAGCGTTAGGAAATTTGAAAGTACACTGCAGTGGTTTTGTCTAGGCCAGGTTTTGGTAGCAGGGAGGCTACAAGGGGTGGTTTCTTTAAATGAAAAGCTGCCAAATGCCTCCCCTGTAGCTGATAAAGCCAGTGCCAGTCGGCTCTAAGATGGACCCGCTGCTGACCCAGGCCTGGCCAATTACTGATTGAGGTAACACCTCTGTGAATAACGTATTTGAGAAGGGGAAGAAGTTGCCACACAGTTGCTAAACTGCAGCAGCAAAAGGGAGTGAGAATGTGAAAATATCTCTGTAGACACCAAGGTCAGTGGAGAAGGAGGGGTAGGAGGTGCCCAAGCACTGGAAGAAAGATACCCCTGTGACCTGTGGTGAGGACCAGAGTGAGGCAGTCCACGGAGGTCTGCAGGGGAGTAAAGATCCACTCACAGTCCATAGAGGACCCTACGCCAGAGAGGGTGGATACCAAAGGAGGCTGTGACTCTGTGGGAAGCCCCACACTGAAGCAAGTTCCTGGTAGGACCTAGGAAACTGTGGAGAGAGGAGAACACATCAGAGCAGGTTTGCTGTCAGGACTTTTGATTCTGTAAGGGACCTATGCAGGAGCAGTTGGTACCTGAAGGGCTGTTTACCCTGTAGAAGACCCACATTGGGACACTGTGTGAAGAGCTGCCCCTATGGGAAGGAGCAGTGGGAAGTGTGAGGAGGCCTCCCCCTGAGAAGCAGGGCCAAAGTCCATCCATTATGAACTGACCACAATCCTCATCCTCTGCATTTCTGGGGATAAGGAAGGAAAGTCTTGGGAAGAGGGAGGGGTGGGGGCAGGTGTTTTAAGATCTGTTTTTCTTCCTCATTTCTTTGTTTTGTTTTGATTGTTCATTAATAAATCAAACCATTTCTCCCCAAGCTGAGTCTGTTTTGTCCGTGATCTCCCTGTCCTTATCTCGACTCACAAACCTCTCATTATATTTCTCTCTCCGATGTCCAGTTTAGGATGGGGAGTGATTGAATGACTCGGTGAGCACCTGGCACTCAGACAAGGCTAAAACCACCATATACATGCAGGCACAAAAGAAAAAGAATCGACCATTGTCACACACAGAATTTCAAGATATTAAATACAAGGGTCAACACAATATGATGGACTTATTAGAGCCCCTGGCAGGTGAAGGAAATAGAAGCCAAAGTTTTATAGAAGATTAACAAAGAAATTTAAAGAAATCGCGGGGAAAACAGAAGATGATCCAGACATAGTATCATAAAAAAGGAAAATAAACCTTCAGTGTCCTAAGAAGTATCTAGACTTGTCTGTAGTAATTAATAAAATCTGACAAATCTTGCTCAGCTGTAGCTTTGCTTGTTACAAGTAGGTGCTAAGTAAATTTAATGCATCGTATAGCCTTTGCTAATAAGTCATAAAAAGAGTAATGGTGAATCTCTGCTTTAGCAGAAAATCCCCTCCCATCTGTTTCAGCCTGCATCTAGAGGGTGAACTGAAAGTGTGCCCTTGATTAGCAAGCCTAATTGGAGAACGGTATGTGTTCCCTCAGTTGGTAATCCTGGCTAGTGACTGGTGGCAATCAATGTGGCTTGTAACACTAGCTGTGTCTTCTCCCTTCCAGGCTATGAGAACCTGCCATTCATCGAGCCCTAAAGATGTAGACTATTACACTTACAAATACGACAGCATTTGCAAAGAAAACAGTTATTTGCTACTTATGAGCATTAAGATACGATCACACTTACTAAAAAGTGTCATCTATGCTTTCTCCTGGCTATTTTAAGGTTAACATCTTTTGCTACCTGTAATGGGAAGTGGTGTCTTTCACAAAGGGTGATTCTTGCAATGATATTATTTTACACATAAAGATTATGATTAAAAAATGTAATTATGCAAAATAATGTATTTTGAAATATGTTTATGTAAGTTCTGATGACATACTTGCAAACATATATGGTAAGGATCTGATCCATTTCCTATTGGAGTGTCCGTTGGAGCTGTATTCAACTCATATGAATCTCCCTACAAACTGTTTATACCTCAGAATTACATTAGGTTATAAGGAAGAAAAAAACCCAAAACCTATATCTCACTCATGCAGAGAAAGACTGTGTTTCCTGATGCAGAGAGAGTTTATCGTGCTTTGCAAAGATGGTTACTGCAAACAACTGCAGTTCTGCCTGAACTGTGAAAATGGATCTCGTTTCAGTACATCGCCTTAAAGATCCTGCGCCCAACCTTATCGTTATAATTTCTCATACAATTATGTGTGGGTCTTATCTCTCTAAAGATTCCATCTATCTTTTACTGCATCTGGCTGTGGTCTGGAAGAAAGTTCTCAATCATAATGCAAAAGACTTTCCAAACCCAGAAGTCAATTACTATAGCAATAACTGTTATTTATGCATTATACTCCTCAAAACCTCTGAAAAATCAGTGACATCTGCAAATTCAGACAGGCATATGTCTAAGTATATGCTAATAGTAGCTTATGAGCAGCAGCATGATGATAGATTTTGGACCTTTTTACCTTAACGATCTGTCTTTTCCAGACTTCTCGAGTAGTTTTATCTGATTGGCTTTACAATGGTTTGCTTTAAAATTAATTTGGTGATCATGTACCTACTTCTAAAACAAGAATCTAAGTTACAGAACACCATGGCAACTTTGTTCACTGTCTCCACAGAAAACTTAAAGGTGGTGTAAGCAGAGGGAGTGACAGGCACTCTCGTCTTAGGCTGGTTTTAAATAATTAGGGCAGGACTGTAGCAAAACTGAACTGGATGTGAAAATATGGATTGTTCTGACTGCTCCAGTTTCTGAAATCACCTTTTCAGCACAATGTTCTAAGAGACAAAAGATTCCTATATGATGTGAGATCTTTCATCTGGAATGCATAATTTATCTATGCTTTTCCTATTTCAGTATCTAATGTTTTCAAGAAGTCTCTTGTTCAAACATTTAAAAAAAAAACTTTCTCAAATTATCTGCTGCATTTCAGGGTTACCCCTCGAAGTACTCTGCCATTCATATTCCACACAGAAAATCAATGACTGCTGCTCATTTGCGATTCCTGCCAAATCGCTACGCTTTGCTCAGACTGAGACTAGCTCAAGACCCTAATATGGTGACAGCTGCTGGGAATGCTATTCTGTAAACTGAATAGCTGAAAAATATTCTATCGGCTGGCAGCACACAGTCTTCTGAGATCTTATTTGAATATAGGTAGTGATAGCACATTTCCTTGCAACCCATATGTACTTCACAATATGCTGAGTTTGTACTTAAAGCAGTCCTTAAAGATGTTTGCATTTCTTCACATTAAGTTCGTAGAAATTCTTGCAGGATCAGGGCCAAAGTTCAAAATGCAGCAGTCAAATGAAGGTGCAAGGTCTGTTGTTAACTCATTCACATCAGCTAAACTAGTAAATGCTTTTTGTTCAAACTAAATAATGATAATTTAGGAAACTTGGATATACATAACTAGAGTCAGTGAGTTAAAACACTTCCTAATTTATGCAGCAAAACCATGTATATCACAATAGTCACAAAATCATGCCTTTCATAAACTGATCAATCAATCTTCAATTCGAATTCATTAAGTTTCTTACCTCAACTATTTCTGCTGGAATTCTCTTCCACACTTCACTGCCTTGCAGTACTTATCCCTTTGTCTCTACAGCTTTTTTTTTCTTTTTTTAAAAGCTAAACATCTCCTGCCATCCTCTGTTGTTGCAAACACGGAGTATTTATAAGAAACATTCACTAGCTCTCAGCCCCTGCTCTATAGTCTAAAGAAACCTATTTTAGTCTCATACTGTAAGATAGGCATTTTCTATTGATTCTGATATCCTTCTCTGCCCTTCTCTAAATCCTTTTAGAAAATGTGATCAGACCATTATATACAATGGCACTTGTTACACATACCTAGCACAGGGTGCTTTATAGAACAGACAAACTGGTGATTTTATGAAAGCTGATCAGTGAAATCAAAGGTATAAATCAATGAGTACCATCTGATTCCGCTGTCAAGCGGAATCCTATAGAGAAGCAGGAGTAAGGGAATATTAGTGTCACTGTTACATTGTGCATTTAGAATATCTGGGGCACTCTGTCTCCTTTCTTAAAATGAGTTGCAAATTGTAACTTTCCCCATCATACTAGTGCATATGGACTCAAACTGTAAACCAAGCTGCAGAAATGACCCAAGTAGAAAAAAAACAAAACAAAACAAAACAAATAGTCCTAACCACTCACCAACTGCCCTGCCCCATCCACTCAACCCTGGAGGTTATAGGCTTTGATATAGGGGATAGAAACAGGCAGCCAGGAGCTGGAAAGGTAGTCATAAAAAAATACAAGAGACAAAAAATTCCAACTATCTTTTTTTAACTCTCATTATCTTTTGTATTGCTGCAAGTATTTTACTATAGATTTTCATCTGGATTCTTAACAATTATTGAGGAGGGGGAATTGTTTTTCAGCTTATTTTAAACAACACAAGTTCTGAAAAAGGAACATCAAACTTGAAGGTGATAAGCTGAAAACAATTTATCTTTCTCTAATTTAGTTAGGTTAATAGGTGGGGGAAAGGGTTAGTGCTTAAGCAAGTACACAGCACCCTGTGAAACAGCAGGTGAGTACTGGTGAGAGTCAGCATAAGACATTGTCCTACAAATGTATTTTCCGGGAACAAAAAGAAACTTACTGCAAAAGCATCCTTTAAAGACTTAAGAAGTAGAGTACTTGAAATACATTGGCTTTAGGCAAGCCCTTTCATGTACATTTAAATTATCTATGGACTCAAGTAGAGTCTCCAGAGGGGGCTGGCAGGTTTAGCAGCCAATGTTCAAGCTCTGTTTTAACATTGTGAACAAGAACTAGAACAGGCCTGAATGCAGGCTTTTCAACTGTGAGTAATACACAATGTCATTATTCCCTACAGCGGGAAGATAGGCCTCCTGCCACATCTTACTCCCTCTCTACAGTTAAAAGAGCGATTCAGAGCGAGAAGCTCGCCTAGGTGCCATGAGGCCTAGGTGCCTAGGGTCCTCTGGAGATGACTTTTTCTCTCAATGCTGTCACAAACCTCCAGGTTTAGAGACCTATGACTGTCCCAGAAAAAATCTCACCCATGCCTCACAGAAGAGTCACTTGAGAATTTTCCTCGTGTTCAAGTTTGTGTGGACATTATTAATGACAATTTTACGTGACATCACTTGCAAGACTGCTTCTGTAGAGCTTTCATTAATAATATTTCCCCTTTACCAAAATCCATTATCATCTCTGTTTAAGCTGGTTTCTCACTTTTTTTATAATTCTTGTACCAATCGCTGCCTTCAATAGTTTAACTGCTAACTGCCTGGGTAATACTGTAGTAGATTTAATTCTCTAAACTGATTCAAACAAAGACAACATGGTAACCAGGCATACTGTACTTGTGGGAAAAATCGTACTCCATTTTAGTCTTTTTTTTCTAAGTGGAATATTTCCCTGCCTTCCATCATCCTCAAATGTTTTCAGTCATTCTCTTCTCCAAGAAACTTCACAAAGCCTTGCAGATTATTAAGCTCAAGCCAATGGTTCTGTAGTGATGTGACATACTTTTGCCATTTCTCTTCAGTGAAATTTGGCTGCGTTCAGATTTGGAGATCTGGAGTCACTGTAACACAGACTAAGGAACAATACAGTGGATTATCCAACTCTTCAAGCATATATGTTACATTTACACCAATAATTGTGATCAACCTTAAAGTTAACTTATTCTGTCTATCAAAGAAAGAGTCAAGAATTCAAATTTCTCAGATGAACCATCAGAAATAGGGACCAAGAAACATCCTGTAGGTATAGTCTACTCACCTTAACAGCTCAGTTTAAACCTATAGCTATATGTCTTTGTTCAACACTAAATCATTACTCTCCAATTTATAAAAGTGTGATCCAAGTCTTACACCATGGAAGTGCCAGAAATGTATGTTACTTTAAGAAAAAAACATTAAGTAGAGGGGAGCTATGTTTTGCTGACAGATTGCCACATAAGAATGTTAGAAAATGTGTTGGTAGTGTGGTGGTGTAACAGTAAAGCATGTTGCCAATCCACCCTACTCCCACCCCCTGCCCAGTTTATCATGCCATGAAAGCGAAAGTCTTTATCTCCGTAATTGTTATCGAGATTGCCCTGCCCTGCAATCCTGCCACACTTGCAGGAATGGTAACATTGAGACCCTTCTCTCACACTAATTCCGCTCCTTTCATTGTCAGGTCTCTCAGCTTTGCAAAGTATAATGAGGCAGTCAGCAACATTCCCACCACACAGGGAAATCAATGACTCTTTCAGCTCTTTCTCACATCCCTTTCACTACTGCATGAAGTACAGGGCAGCCAGAAAAGATCCTGCACCATAGAAAGGCTTTGCTTTGCATATTTAGCAACAAGACAAGGCGTAATGAGATAAAGCTGGAACACAAAAAATTCCATTTAAACATAAGAAAAATCTCTGTTACTGTGAGGATGAGGGAGCCCTGGCACAGGCTGCCCAGGAAGGGTGTAGAGTCAACTTTCTTGGAGGTCTTCAAGACCCACCTGGACGCGTTCCTGTGTGACCTGATCTAGGTGGACGTCCTTCTGCAGGAGAGTTGGACTAGATGATCTCTAAGGGTTCCTTCCAACCCTACCATTCTATGATTCTATGATATAGATAATACAATGTGGACAAAACAAGTATGAGTGACAGGCAGGGTACAGATGAAACATGAGGCTCAGATAGCCTAGAGAAGACTATGTTTGTTCAGACAGATGTACAGTAGTAGCTTGTTCAGGAACAGGGAGATCTGGTACAGTGGTGAATGTGATTCCTAGGCACGCTACTGCTTTATAAGCAGCCTGTCAGTGCAACAGAAATATTTGTATGAAATAAGGACTTTTTAATAGTGTGGCCATGTAGTCAAAGAAAAAAAAAAAAAAAAAAAAAAAAAGATGCAGATGGGAAGCTAAACTGGTGTTTCTTATCTTCTGAGTCCTTGACTCTGCAACCTTAATACTGCACGTTTGAAATGTGTAATTTCCTCATGATGTTTTAAGAAGACTGCAGCCATAGAAAACACATTGCACAGAAGACTCACACACAGCAGGGTCAAAAGTTGTGTTACCAATGTAAAATGTTCATAGAGACTACCTTCTTTTTCTTAAAGTGATTATTTTCGAAAGCTGAAAAATACCTCAAAAAATGAATCTACCTCTTATAGCCTCTACTTCTTGTTTACAATTTTTCAGGAAGGAATGATTGTAAAAGGGCTTTTTCTGACTACTACTTTACATAGAGATTAATATATTTGAGACATTCCATGGGGCACAAACCTGTTTAATTGATTTCTCTTGATTGCAGTCATTCTACTCAAGATATTTTTTTCAGCATTTGAGAAATTCCAGACAAAAAATCCAGTTTGTAATCACCTTGCTGAACAATACAGCAGTCCTCTATTAATTTTCTATTGATACATTCTTTACTCATTGGCTGAAAGTGCAGCCCTTTCTGTGAAGTTATAATATGAGCAGAAACATAAGAATAATCTCTACAAAGCTGATATAAACGGTTGGCTAGATGCTGTGCAAACCTCCATGCTGGTAACCATCACAAGCTGACTCAGAAACTGTCAAAAGCTTCTAATCTGCTTCATTTTTGCCTCATTTGCTGCTGTATTTTTGCTTGATGGTGAAAACTTGACAAGGCATTGCTGTGGCTTTGTTTCAATTCAGTTTATACTGAATAACTGATAACTGATCTATCTATACCACAGCTTTGGCAGCTACTAAAATACATTTCATTCTGCCGTGTCCCCAGTGATTTTACAGTCTTCATGATGTTCAGATCTTATCAGCCACTGAATTTCATCTTCTCAGATAAGTGAAACTTTCCATTTCTTCCTGTTCTTTACCAGCAAATATTCATTTTTATCATGATTTCCAGGCCTTCATCTTTGGAGCATTTATACTGAGGTCAGAGAATTTGTCATCTTTCTTTCTACAGAGATGTGCCTGTGCATCCTAAAGAGACTATGGAGTAGTTCTCTGAGGACACAACACACTAAACCCCAGCTAGGAGGATTTCTTTGCAAGATCGTTATTCTATGAAACTCCTTCCATGACATTTATTCAATCAAATTCTTATTGACTTCTATTACCCCATCGCCATTAAGAGTAAAAAATTCAAGTGGTGCAATAAAGTGAAAAATAAGGGTTGATGTATAAGGTTCATGCATTTTAAAAATGAATTGTTAATCTGTCAATAAAATCAATACATGAGAGTTTTCCTGCCTATGCAAAAGATAAATATTTCATTGTAAATTGAAAGAAGACAGTTGTAAATTTTGCTTGTCACTGCAAAGGCACAATGTATGGTATATTAACCTTCCAGCCCATGAGTGTTTTTCTATGCATTGGCACTAACTGACACTAGAAAACATCATAGTTGCATCAAGAAAAGAAAAAATTTGCTGCTGAATGCATGATGAGCCCAGTCAAAGGGAAATTAAGTTATAACCACTTTCTTCTCTTCTTAGCATATGTCTTAATTAGAGTCAAATTTTAAAACTTTATAACTGATATATTCATGACAGAAATAATGGTCTAACAGGAAAACATTCATTAAAGATGCTTTTTAGCATATTGTACAATGTTTGTACAGCTTCTTAATCCCATAACTGACATCAGGTCTTCTTGTTGATTTATTTTTTTGAGAAAATCCAGCTCAGGTAAGACAGATTTTTTTCAATCTTCTTTCAAGAGAGTAAACTGAAGAAAAGTGTATTCAAGAGGGACGTTTGAAGTAGCATGCCGTAGCTAAAACCTGTTAAAAAATAATTGTGTTTAAATGACGTAAACCTCACTCAGTTTCTTTTAATGTTTATAAACTATTTACTGAATTAACAGTCTTTATGCTAGCAATGAACGCAACAGTGAAATATTTCTTCCTTAAGGTAAAAAAGTACTCCTTTTTTTCCTAATAAAATTTGTACTTAGTTATGTTATAGCACTGCTGATGTCGGAGGTTTAAAGCTGAGCAACAGTAAGATTTTTATTAACATTTAATGACAGCGTGCCTAGCAGAAAGGATGGGATTGATGGATAGTCAAGCTTTTTTACTCCGCTTGTTCTGTGACTCCATTATGTCTGTGGAGCCACAGAATAAGGCTGTCTGTTAGGCACAGGTAATAAGCTCAAGTTTATCGGCACCAAAAAAGGATGTTACAGTAATTTCATCCTGTACACTCAATCCTCATTCCTCACATCTCAGAGTTTTTAGGCACAAAAGTAATCAGTTTTGTTGTGGTTTTTTTAAAGTCAGATTAGTTCCCTAATTCCCAATTCACCTAACAGATGAACAAAGACTTGTGCTGACACAGCACAAAGGAAGGAGGTGCTGCAGGGAGGGAATGAGAAAAAATAAAAGTCAACAAGCACTGAGGCATAACACTTTGTACCATGAAACTAGAGCTTAAATCAGGAGATGCTTGATTTCTCCAGAGTGGAGAATGAGCAGCAGCTGTAATTACCGCCTGTAAGTGCAAACACTCACTCATTCCCCTGCCTCAAACAGGTTGAGCTGCTGCTGGCCATTTAAAACAATTCACAGTTCCCTTGCCAGTGTGAACAGTTATATCCAATAATCCTTCTCACTTCTTCTCCCTCTTTAAGAGGAGTTTCTTTTTTAACCTACATCATCTCAGTGATCTGGTTTACACCAGGGCTTTGAAAAGGCAAAGGCAAAACTGAATGGGCTGCAAACTGCAGAGCACACACAGAAAAGATCCTTGTTAAACTATAGCCCACAGATTTGTGTAGCTAAAGGCAGAAATTGAGGATAACAGATGCTGGACTGAGTGGTTCCCATGTTGTCCACTGAAAAAGGCTCCATGACAACTTTACATAGTGTTTCAGCTTTTTTATTTTCATGTGTAGTCAGAAAATCATTCCCATTTTGATTAAAATACTTCTGGTTTCAGAATTAAGCAGATTTTACATCCTCACCCGTTGGACACTACTTGCCTTCTAAAATGTACAAGAGTATTTTAAATGACAGACCTAGCTGTACTGTGAGGAGAGAGGATGAAACTGCAGAACCATGGATGTATCCCAAGTGCACACACTTTCTCAAGTAGGTTTGGTCACAGACCTCCTGTAACATAGTTCATTGTACTCTTCACAAGCAAGTCTGGGTCCTGTTCTCATTTCTTTCTAGATAGTTTGAATTTTTTTCTGTCCAAGCATCAACACTACCAATTGAAGTACAGATAACATATGATTCTAAACTGTGGAAGATCACATGTATTTTACTTACTGTCATTTCTGTCACTTGTACCAAAAATCTACCTGCTATCAACCAAGTGGAAATTTCCACTCATGCCATAGTTTGCTAAAGCATAGTATTTAGGTCTTAGCAAGTACTTTGCATGCTCTAGGAGGAGAAGGAGGCAGATTTGCTCCATTTGAATTTGAAAGGCTAATTCATTAGCACATTATGCCTACATCAAAACGTTCTCTTTGGAGGTGCTAAAAAGTCATCTGTCAGTTTTCTACAATTTTTAGTTCCATATCATCTTTACACATATTACAGGAGACTTTTCTTTCATGCCAAAAATGATAGCTGTGTTTTGCTTTATTTGCATGAACCCAATATATCTTTCCGTGTCTTAACTATGTCTTTTCTTGATTCTCAAGCAGACAGATTGAATTGCTTCTTCAACTGGTAATTCTACTTGATGCCAGTGTAACTACTCTACCTTGGTACAGTTGTGCAAGTCTCTGATAAACTGGTCAATACAGCATGGACATAGGGACAATTCACTCAAAAGATAAAATACAGGCACGGCTGCAGAAGGGCACAGAGACAACTCCTCACACACTGCTGACACTTCAGCCTCTCAGACAATTCTATTTTCTCTATGCCAAGCAGTTACATGCTTAGTTCTCGGTTACATTCTTCTTTCCTTTCCCATCTCTTTATCTTCAGAATTCTCAGGGAACAAGAAATGTTCCTGAGAATATTTCTATTCTCATTTAGCCTATTAAATTCTCTAGTGGATGTGCCATACACAGACCTACACACTCGCTCAACAGTAAATCAGTAGCAGTATTAAAGTGCTTTTCAATATGAGTAACTGGGGCATACTCAGGTTCCTAATGAAAAGGATTTTCTATACATTTCTATTTTTTTAGCTTGGTTTACTTTATCATCATTATAATCTGCAGCAGGCTTTACAAGCCTGAAGGATAGGTGAGTAAGCAGAAGAAAGGTATTTTTTGAATAAGTCCCTCTGGCAGCATGGCAGAGGTTGATCTGAGAGGAAACACAGAGGCGGAGAAGATGAGCTGTGTGTGGTCCTAGGACAGGTTCTAGGACAGCCTCATGCAGCTGCTGTGCAGGAGTCAGGTAACCAGCAGAATAGACCAGGAATATTCCTGACACCCTCTAGATGGCAATGACAAGAAGGGAAGAAAGAGAGATGAATGGAGGGAAAGAAAGCTGTAGTTATGTTCAAAGTTATGCTGAAGTTGGAAAGAGGTCACGAAAGGTGTTATTTAATACAATAATAGAGAGAAAGCCACCGGGATTTGAAAAGAGGAATTACATGTCTGTGTCAATAGAAAGAAAGATTACTCTGGTAGCTTAATTTTGTTGGAACAGAAAGGGCAAGAGATTGGGGGCCTATTTGTGGTAATAGATTCAGAGCTCACATCTAACACATTAAGTTTAATAAACAAAACCAAAACTGCTTTGCCACACATCCACTATAATTGTAATATTTTTAGCTACTGAAACTATTTGTTGATCCTTCTCCCCCTCACTTGCCCTTACATCCACAGATAACAAATATCTTTTCTTTCCAATTCTTTCTTAAGTGAGAAAATGTAATTGCTATTGAAGATGCCCCCATCAGTATTGTTTTTCTTTAATCATAGGGAGACATTCAGTTGAACCTTTACCAATTGAATTTCAGAGCGTTTACATAAAATTTGATGCGGATACAATTCATTTCTGTATGTTGTAAAGACAATGGTTTTTAGTCTTCAAAATGCAGTGCATTACCATATTTATCATTGCAAGCATAGAATTGCCTAAAGGTCTGCACATCTTTAATTAATTTTTACTGCAGTGTGAAAAGAATCCTAAATCATTAATCATTTGCTTTTCATTATATACTGAAATTCTCCTGTCCTGTTCTATAGACACACACACAGTCTTGTTGGACTTGACTTTTCAACAACCTGATTATAAATTGCACTCCTTTCAGCCTCTTGATCTAAGCTGATCTACCCATCAAACAGTAGCCCTCCACTAAGGCTGGGGTACTTAAAGTTGCCAGTGGCTGGCCAGCAGCTTCTCCTAGAGACTGTTACCAGTTTCAAAAGGCACAGATGCCAGATTGAATTTAACATCTAATGTAGATTTTCTAGCTGATTGTTTTTAGCTTTCATTCACCTTCCACAACTGGCTAACCATTGTTTCCTCAGCCCAGCCATCTTTCAGTTTTTTATTATTTTCCATTACAAGAGGTGAATAAATTGCTTTCTGTCAGAAAAGGCAGTTGGATTTATGTCAGCATATAAGGTGTTAGATGTTAGACTTAGTAGTTTCCAGTAGGGCAGCTTAAATAAGTGTACCTGATCATTCCAAGAGTGGGCTAAATAAAGACTGGCAAATCAGTTTATTATACATTCCAAACATTGTATGAATATTAACTAGTCTTTCCAATAACCCTGTGCCACTGGCAGTTATTACTGGTCCCATGTGAAAGATGAAATAATGAAGAAATGGAATAAGTTATGCCTCCAAATTATTTCTATGACCCAAGATACTAAAGACTTTCCTAGGAAACTGGTGAACCTTACAGGGCTAAGAACGTTAATTATTTGGGGCCAGACTAAAATCTGGCCCATATAAGGTATTCAGGGTCATATGTATACAGATCTAGATAAATATGCTGAAATGTCAAAGTGACTCAAAGTATAGCATCTACCAGGCTGTGTCCTTAAAAGAACACCAACCTTCATAGCAATCTGAAGAACTAACCAGAACTAACCATATACGTCTCTTTTTTTTTTTAACCTTTAAAGTTACCAATGATTTGAGTTTGTCTAAATATCCTAAAATTCTGCTGTTCTTGATAAACGTGAGAAGTTAACTAACTGTACTGTACCTAAGCATGATCTAAATCAGAAAGGAGGCATTTCTTTGGCCAGGTTGTACAAGTCAGGTCTCATTTAGGTAAGCAAATTTCCATCATGCCTTTGTGCTGTGTTTTATACTCAGGGTGAGCAATTTTTACCCAGTGAATACTTACAGGCAATCTAACTGAGGAAGCTAGCCCACACGGAGAGCCACTTGACAATACAAAGAGATTCAATTTTACATCAAAACCAGTTGACTACATTGTTCTGACAATTTTTGACAAATCAAAACAAGTTTCCTTAATGATGAAATAGAAATAGTCTTCTTCGGTATATTGCAGCTAAGTGCATAGCCACATTTTAACATTTGCTAATCACAATTTTTCTGAATTCAGCATTTTCCTTACATTTCAACCAAATTCAGGGTATAAATTCATGTCAAAAGATTTTAATATCCTATGGGATAAGAATGCCTATTTTCAGATGCGTAAGCAATTTTGATTTAAAATTACCTGAATCCCAAAAGCAGATTCTGAAAACCATATGAGTATGCTCACAGGCTTGTGTAAGACATGCACGTTATGCTCAAGGTTAACACAGTAGAGACAATTATTAGAGGCATCATTTCAGTGACGACACACAAATTGAGATTACAGAACTTTCTGCTAGCATATAGATTGGTAGATATTGGCATTTCTTTCCCTTCACTGGCAATATTTGCTGTATTTCATATCAACAGATTCAGTCGAGTGGTTTCTGAAAGTTATTACTAAAATGAAATGTTACTGTTCTTACTTTCTTAAAAAGACTGTCAATAACAGATAGACAATAAAGAAATAAAGATAAAAATTCTCTAAATGTTTTATATTTATTATATAGTATTTATAAGTCACTTAGTACTAAATATCTACCTACATAAAACTTTCTGTGAAAGCTACTCTTTAAAGGGTGGTATACCTTCTGTGAAGTCAGCTCTTGAAAAAAAGGATCTATGTGATCTTGGCACGTGAAATGGATTAGAAATATACTTAAAGCAGATGATTCTTTCACCATATATTGTGGGTTTATTGTGGCTTTTCCTCAAGTAAGTATAGTACTGGTTTTGTTTGAAAGTTGAAAAAAAACATTTTTTCTTTCTCCATGATGCGGGTATTCTTTTATATACTCAAAGTATATATTCATATATATGAATAGATAATGTGTATCCAAAGTACATTTTTAACATATTCACACTATATACAGTTCAAATAAATTACTCTAAATTTGCTGCTTCATGACAAGAAATAATTCCCTGCGTGTGAATAGAATTAGGAAAAAGTCATCTGCATTTGGCAGCTAGGCACAGACAATTGTTTAACAGAGATCAAAATAAGAATAAGCACGTCATATGGCACCTCGGATCAGATCAGCTCTATGTCACTTAACATAATCCTTTATGTCCAAACTCCAGATCTTAAAACCTGCACATCACTTAATTAAGTGAAACATACAAGGTCCTGAAGATGAAAGTTTCTGGAGCTGTCTGAAATTACAGAACCTAGCTTTGAAGTGTAATAGAACAAATAAGAGATCACAAACAGGAAAAAAAATCCACTTAAATAGTGTCATAGTATGGGTCAGCTCAGTAGGAAGTATCATTTGTCTGTGAGACAATTTAAAGCCTGCTTGCATTACTTATGTTCAAGAACTGATGGTTTAAAAGATTTTTCTTTGCCTTAGATTTCCATAGCACTTCTTACAAAAACTGCCTTACAACCAAAGAAAAGTATTTTTAAAATGCTAAATATACTTTCATGGTGGAGGCTTAAGAATAACCCATTTAGGTCTGTTGTAGCAAATGCAGCAACTGGCACGGCAATAGTGTGAGTGTTATTCTCAGTTCTGATAATTTGCCAGTTCTTTTGACTTTTACCAAAAAAAAAGTTTAAATCATTTTAATGAACTCCTGAAATCCTTAATGTGGTGCATAGTTGCACTTCTTGTTATTTAGGAACGTTCCAATTTTGAAATAAATTGGTTTTACAACATGAGCAAGTAATAAAAAAAAACATAGCTCTTTCATTCTGCTTTTGTTTTGGGTTTTTTTTTTCAGAAAAACTTTTTAACCTTTCATAAGAAAACTGCTTGAAGCTCTTAGATGATTTTCTATTTACGTTATAAGTGCATGTAGGTATAATGTACAAGAATGAACTCACCCTTTTCCAGACACAAAACAGAATACACATAAACCATGACACAGGTTGAATTCAATTGTGTAACAAGAATACCAGGACAGTCAAATAACTTTTTTGTGTAATATGATTTTTAACAGTTTGTAGTTGAAGACACACTTGATAAAATGTAATTCAATAAGACCAAAATCGGTTATTTTGAATATTATAGTACTTTTAGTTTACTTGTTACTCAAGAGGGTTATTTTTTCCTTAGCATGGAATGTAAATTTAAAGGACTGAAAAATAATAACATGTATAATAAATTTAATCAAGAAAAACAGAAGAAAAACAATCTGACCAAGTCAAAAAAACTGAACTTTGAAACAAGCAGAGATATATTTCTCAACATCTATAATGGAATAGGTAGCAATGGATAAAACATAAAAGATTAAAAATCTAACTATATGACTGAATTCTTTCACACGAAAAGAATCATCAGTATCAATCTAGGTAAAATAGGGTTTGTTTTAGAGGAGTTCTCTTCAAATCTAAAAACCAAATCACAGAATCATAGAATCATTTCAGCTGGAAGAGGCCTTTAAGATCATCGAGTCCAGCCTTTGTCCCAGCTCTATTAACCACTAGACGATTTCCCTAAGTACAACATCCACCCGTCTCTTAAACACCTCCAGGGATGGAGGTGACTCCACCACCTCTCTGGCCAGGCTGTTCCACTGCCTGACAACCCTTTCAGTAAAGAAATTCTTCCTAATATCCAGCCTGAAGCTCCCGTGATGCAACCTGAGGCAGTTTCCTCTTGTTCTGTTGCTTGTTATCAGGGTGAACAGACCAACCCCCACCTCACTACAACTTCCTTTCAGGTAGTTGTTAGAGAGCATTAATGTCACCCCCTGAGCCTTCTTTTCTCCAGCGCAAACAGCCCCAGATCGCTCAGCTGTTCCTCCAAAGAGACATGCTCCAAATCCCTTACTAGCTTGGTACCTCACCTCTGGATCCTCTCCAGCACCTCAATGTCCTTCCTGTAGAGAGGCGACCAAAACTGGACACAGTATTTGAGGTGTGGCCTCACCAAAGCTGAGTACAGGGGAATGGTCACCTCCCTGCTCCTGCTGACAACGTTTCCTGACACAGGCCAGGATGCCATTGGCCTTGTTGGTCACCTGGGCACACTGCTGATTACTGTTCAGCCACTGTCAGTCAACACTCCCAGGTCCCTCTCTGCCTGGCACCTTTCCAGCCACTCCTCCCCAAGCTGCTGGGAGTTGTTGTGACCCAAGTGCAGGACCTGGCACTTGTCCTTATTGAAAATCATGGCATTGGCCTTGGCTCAGCCATCCATCCGGCCTATCTAGATCTCTCAGTAAATCTTCCCTACCCCCAGTGGAAATGCTTCTATTACTAAAGGCGGAGGCAAAGAAGGCATTAAGAACCTCAGCCTTATCCTCATCTTTTATTGCCAAATTTCCTTCTGAATCTAACAGCGGATGGAGGTTCTCCCTGGTCTTCCTATTACTGTTAATGTATTTATAGAAACTTTTCTTATTACCCTTTACCTCTAAAACCAGTTTGACTTCTAGACTTCTACTCTTAGAGATTCTAATGGGTCAGACAGTCTGTGTTAGCACTAACAAAGTCCCTTTCATTATTGCAGTCATTTTACATATTGCAAATTCATCCTCTCAACATTAGGTTGAGGGAACATTACCTTGAGGGAATTTATCCACGTTTGACAGGCATGAAATTAAGCTTCTGATGTCACAGATTTGAAACGCTGACATAGAAAGGAAGGAACAAGCATTTTTGCTCCTAAATCGTGTTATATTCAGAAATAAATAAATAAATAAATAAACTTAAAATCTCCATGTTGTAGTAATAAGGAACAAGCACACATTTGTGGAGCTGCTCCAGAAAGGGTATCAGTGAAGACTGTTAGCCACCAGACCTAACATACTGAAAGGATATCAAGTCTTCTCCATTAACAACAGGACAGTAGTAGGTGTAGTTTTGTGGGGAGGAAGCAACTAGAATATCACAGAATAATCCCTCTTCCTTATCTCCTCTGTGTCTTTTTTATTATTATTTAAATAGGAGCTATAATAACATGACAAATTCGTAAAGAAGTATTGGAGAGATAAGGAAAAAGTGACTGCTGGCTTCATTTCATGGAGAAACTTACTTGGAATGTTATGTCCCTGGGTTTCATCTTTCTTGGAGGTAGTGCCCCTTAAGTAGGAAAAAAAAAAAAAAAAAGGAAATACTGGAAATCTGCCAGTCTTGCAAACAGGCTGAATTACTTGTTTCACTGAAGGACCATTGTTCATTGTCTTTGACTCAAGGCATATCAGATGATTGTAAAACAATCACATAAGAGCGAGATAAGGCTGTTTGGGGAAATATATTGCAGGAAATAAGGAAAGGCACGTGGGCTAAGAACAGCAGTTTACAAAGTTCAGGAAGGAGGTGCCTGAGGTTTAAAAAGTCCATAATTCAATTAAATGCTAAAACAAGTGCTGCAAAGAAAGGATTATCAAAGTTGGAAATTATTTTTAGGCCTCAACAGGAAAGTTAACTATAACCTGCAAACTTTCTTTCTTGCTAAAAGCTAGCAACCTATATAATTACTGAATAGATTGATGCAAAATAATTGGATTTCCAGAACCTGCTTGGAGTAAAGAGCAAACTCAGCCTCAGCCTAAGAACAGATGCGAAGCACCAGCAATCAGATCGGCAAGTTTTGAGCCTTTTTGCCCTGATCCCCATATCTTGCTATGAAAACAGAAGAGTTGCCACTTTAGGAAGGTCTATAGCTCTTTGATACTACAAGCTGCTTCAGTGCTTCCACTCTTATAACTTCTTTGGGAAGCTTCAGAGGATATGTGAATAAATAGGGTGCTCAAGGCTCTAAGGGTAAATGTAAATGAGAAAAATGTGAATTTATTTTTTCTCTTTTTTTTTCTCTTTATGGAGGAAGGAGGAGGAATTGAGAGACAAAAGTCATATTTATGATCTGAGCCTGCTTTTTTAAACTGAGATTGGCAATACTGAATATTCAAAACTGCATAAACATTTATTCAGAATGCACTCTTAATGTTTCATTCACACCACAGTAAGGTCTGAAGGGCGGCAGTAGGTGCAGACAAAGTATTTTTGCCTGCATATTAGAAGCATTACACTGAAGAGTTAGGTTTACAATTGTGAATATGATAGACTTGCACAGTTCATAATCACCTTGAAACTATTCAGCATAACTAAAAATTGCTTCTCTTATTTTTCAATAAGAAGCAGCTGAGTACAATATAACTTACACTATTGCAGTACAATTGTCCTCAACAAGCCACCATCACAGTCCAGTGACTTCTCTGAAAACTCCTTTTTCCATACTTGACTGAAATAAATGAGAAATATGAAATAGAGTACATACCTACCCCCACTTTCTGTAAAACTTTTTTTTTTTTCTAATAATCAAATTCAGATTAATTACTAGCGGAGATAACATTTCATAAACATGCCATTTTATCTGTAAGAATAAAATCCTAATATTTAAACCATTCTGTATGAAATTCAGTATTAATTACTTACCAAAATGTCAATACCAATTACGTAATGAACTATTCAAAATGGCATCTCACTAAACCTAATGCAATCTTTAAGATCTAATTTAGCTCTGCCCTACTTCACGCTGAGTGTTGTCACTGCTAGGCTACAAAATTGATGCTCTTTTATACTTGTGCTCTCACAGTCTACTCTCTCTGTTCTTTGATCTTGGCACCCTTCTTTTTCTCCTGAGGTGTCTATTACTTTTTCATCCATTGATCATCATTTGTATCATTTTTTCTGCAATATCAATACACAATATTTAAGCCTCACAGCATGCTAATTCAGTCTTACTCATACAAAGAATAAGAATTTATTTTCTAATGGAACTGGACTTCCTGATATACAGTCATAGGTGGTTTACTTCAACTACAGGTTGTCCATGTCACTGCAGAAATATCTGAATAAAGTCATAAAGTAAAAATTTTGTTAATGTCCATAATAATCCCCTGGAAAAAGTCTTGCTTGGGAATATAAAATGACATGTACAGATAATTGAACACTTTTTTTTTTTAATGTCTCATGACAAGAAACCCATAGCCTAACAATGCATTTTTGTTTTCATCCTGAGTCTTTTCACTTGCTAATTGGTTGGAGCAGATCATTTGTTATATATCATAATGTTTAATTTATGCACAGAAGCTGATATTTTTCTTGAAATACCATCCCCTGCCAAAGAAAATGCTTATATATGTTTAAAGCTAAGCACAAATGTAGTCTTTTTTCAGTGAACACTAGTACCAAACTAGGATTGTGCATCTGTCTAAGTACACTGAGGCATGTTGATAATATAGTTGAATGAAATGGCTTCTGTTATTCATTTAGACATTCTAAAATAAGCGGACATAAAAAAGTATTAAATGATCATTATTTTTTAAAGATAACTCTAGGAGTCTGTGATAGCTGAACCTTTAACTCCATTATGATGCTTTGTGAATCCCAACCTCTTTTTACTGATGTTCAAAACTGTAGGAAGACTTCATTTTACAAGCCATATTAAACACAATAAATAACAGGTTCTGTAAAAGTGATCACTGGAAGTACTTCTGGTGAATTTTGCAGAGGAGCTTAAAATGGAAACACATACAATTCACAAGGCAATACAGAGCTAATCATGCCAAATGCTTTAATGGAGCTCTGAAGCTCTTATAACCATATCTATTACTTATGGTTATGTCAGCCACAAGTGCAGCCGGACCAGCACTGGGCTCACTTCATTTCAGGTGCAGTTAAAGATGAAATTATGTTCTGGGTTACCACACAGCTAAACAATTGCTCATTCTGCAGCACACCTTATTGTCATTATAGAATACAGTTGTTTTAAGCCCAGTGCCTGGCTGGATCCAGCTGAGCTTCAAAGGAGAGGAGGGTTAAAGTCCATTGTGCATTTGCTGTGCTGAGTGGTGTTAATGGGAGATGAAAGGTGTTAGTCCAGTTAAGGAGAAGGTGGAATTTTCTCTTTGATAACCAAAGCCTAAAGCGAATATCCTCAATGGATATTTATTGTGAAAGAAAAACCTTCCTATCTTTTTTCTGGATATAACTTAGCATGCGAAAGAAAGTAGCCCTTGAGAAGCTGCTGAATCCACACATCATGGGAAGTAAGAGGAAGGAATGAGGAGAGGTGCAGCCAATACACAGAAAAGGTCACCTTCCTTCATTACTTCCCATTCGTCTCACAGCAAGTAAGAATCAGTGATGGCCTGTATCCACTAAATCCTGTGTGTTGCTGGAGCATGAAGTCTGTGGGTTACCATTTACTTGCAATGTAATCGAATTCCACATGACTTGTTGGAGGAATGTAATATAAATACATTTAGGTATTACTATGTCACATGTACAGAACTAGACTCCTAGCCATTAGTCTTCATAATATTCTGTGGTCATGGACTCAGAACAGTAAAAAACAATTCTGCAAACCATAGTAAGTGTAAGGAACCAGCTTGAATAAATGGGTAGCATTATTTTTAATGAGAATTGGGCATTATCACTATTTCTACCTGTATTGACAGGTAACAGCTCTTATATAAGAATCACAGAATATACGTTATTTAAAATCGTGTATGGTAAAAAAAAGGACTGTCCACCTATTAGCCAGCACCTTTAAATCTAATTTTGAACAAACTGCAGAGAATTATTAGATGGCAAACTACTTTATCAATGTGATTTCCTTGTCCACAATGCTACTTTTGTTTGCTGAGCTTGCTGTCTATGAACAACTCATAATGCTTACTTTTGATTTAAACAGTGCTAACGTTTCTGCATTTACTGCAATAATACCATGTGAGCCATAACACCGTAAAGTAAGACATAAAAGCAATTTGCTCTCTATATGATATTGATTTTTAAACAAATGAGTAAAGTTTGTGCTTATTCCATGCAGAAAACAAAAACAAAACTAAAATTAATAAAATTACACACACAACCTTTCCAAACTTAAATAAAACTGAACACTAGTTACAGAAAAGGTTTTTGGATACACCTTTAAAGCCCACGGAGTTTGACACCTTCACTGGACTACTTCAGGAAGGAATACATCACATTCTTTGTAATAGTTTGGTCTTCGCACCAATACAGGTTGGGGGTGGAACTGCTGAAGAGAAGCTCTGCAGAGAGAGACCTGGGAGTGCTGATCGATAATAAGCTGAACATGAGCCAGCAATGTGCCTTCATGGCCAAGAAGGCCAATGGCATCCTGAGATGCATCAAGAAAAGTGTGGCCAGCAGGTCAAGGGAGGTTCTTCTTTCCTTCTACTCTGCTCTGGTGAGATCTCATCTGGAGTCCCGTNAAAGTTCCATTTAAACATAAGATACAGCTATTTTACTGTGAAAGCGACGGAGCACTGGAACAGGCTGGCCAGAGGGGTTGTGGAGTCTCCTTCCTTGGAGGTCTTCAAGAGCCACCTGGACATGTTCCTATGCTACCTGATCTAGAGGAAGTTGGACTTGATGATCTCTAAGGTGCCTTCCAACCCTACCATTCTATGATTCTATGACTTCTGTTCCTCTAAACATATAGCAACATGACAATTTCTGGAAAAGTTAGAGCTTAAAGACTGAAAAAGGAATACTTCAATGCAAATACTCTGCCAATATACAAAACTTCATTATGAAATCTTACTTTCTTGCGAGTCTTACCAGACCAACTTCAATAAACCTCACATCATCTTTATTTTTTTCTGATATGTTTAAGGGCCAAGAGTATCAAGCACTTTGAGTCAAACAGAATTTGTGTCTTGATTCTCCAAACCACAGTCAATGGGGAAAGAACATCAGAGAACATGTGGTCCAGTTTTTTTCTGAGTAGCTCTTCCCTGAACTCCTGTGTCTGATATTAAGGATGGGGAGAGAGAAGTTTTTATAGAACTGACTTCTCATCTATCACTGATATCACTGAGACATGGCTGTAGAACAGACTAAGCAGTTTGCTCTGAGTGACATAAAGAATAGATAGTTCTGCCAAGAAATGACTGTTAAGAAAAAAAAAATAATGATGAGTGGTTTTAAGATTAGGGCTAAGTGATAAACAGCTTCCTAGGTTTGGCAGTGAAAATCAAATACATACATACAAACATACATATGGATAACCAAATTGGATTTTTTAAATTATTTTTTTTCTTGCAAAATTAAAATCCAAGTTACATATGAAATGTCTTTTTTGAAATTAAATTTGTTGTTTGTTTTTCCTCTACTTACAAAATAAGGACCAGATTAATCAAACAGAAAAAGAACATGTCCTGCTTTTGCCTAAGAGCCTAATTATTACAAGCTATGTGAGACCTGTGCTCATTCCAGATTCTGAATAAACAGAAATAACTATAATTTTAAGATGATACCAACAGAGTGCACAGAGATCTATGTTGGGTTGCATGCCATTCAACGTGATTATGAAATAAAGAGTATGGGAAAAAAAGGATGAATAACGAGTTAACAAAGTCTTCAGATGACAGAAAATTGCTCGTAACAGTTACATTTAGAACTGGAAAAAAATCAGATCTGAAGATACTGAGTGAATGATTGGCATATGGGAGATAAAAATGGTTGACAATAAAAGAATTGTGCATTGGGAGAAAATCCTAAATGTGCCCATACCATAATGGCCTCTGAATGGGCTACCACTCAAGAAAGAGCTCTCAAATTTATACAGTTTCTGCCATGCTGTGGCAGAAACCTTAAGTATGTCAAGGCTATCATGGATGGTCAGGAGTTTCAAACTCTCCTATATGAGAAAAGAAAAAGCAAACTAACATTTTCCATCTTGGAAAAGTATTCCTGAAGAAAGGATCATTTATAATGTTTTGGAAAACACTTGTAAGGAATAAATAGATAGAATAGTACATATTACTCCAATCATTGAATCACAAACTATATGAAGAGGGGAGTAGGAAATTACTATTGCAGCTTATAGACATTAATTATAACCATTACTAATAACAATTATGGATATATACATACCAATTTTATATATGTGTGTATATATATATAGATAGATAACAACACTGCATAACAATTAATTATAGGCACTTCTTAAAATTATTATTGCTAGAACATTTTTAAATTGTGAAAACCGAAAGTAAAAGTGATTTCCAGAAAGGACTAGAGAAATTCACAGGAGACAGGGTCATCAAGGGCTATTAAACATGGTGCTTTTGGTATTATATTGGCTTAAAGGCTTATCTCTATTTTTTTGATGTAAGCTATGAGATAAAAACTGGGAAAGATTTCCTGTTCCTTGGATTTTTAAACTTTTTCTCTATGTATCCAATATTGATCACTCTCAGTGACAGACTGCTGATGTAGGTGGATCTTCACTCTGATCATTATTTATATATAAATATAAAAAATATATATCTATATAAAAATATATAGAGTTCTGCAGGATATTATATCAGTCCTGTATTATTAAATTTAAAGATATATATGAAGAAAGAGTAGCCTGACAAAGTTAAGAAAATCTTTCAAGATTATTTTGAGCAGATGCAAAGCCTTTATGCACAGACAATGTTAAAGTATTACAACCACTTGACACTGACAAAATATATTTTTCATTGCTGCTGAAAATATGTAATTTCACTTATGATATTATAAAAAGTTTTTTCTAATAGGAAGAAAAAAGTCTAAATCCCAGTATATATCATCCAGCAGGTTATACATTTCTCATTTGTTTTTGAAAAACAATAAATTATATGACTGGATACATTTTTATTTATGTTCCCTCTTTTTTTTTACCATTGGTTTCAGAATATTATCTTTTCCAGAGGCAGCTCTAAGGTTTAGAAGGAATTAGAAGGTCTCACTGATTATTCTACCTACTCAGAAATAACCTCAGAAAGTTAAGCTCTACCACAAGACAGGAGGAACATCAGACTGTGGTCTAGACAGAGTTCCCCTTACCTGTGCAGAGCGCTACTGAAGTAATCAAGTTTCTGCTATGTGGAGATATCAGAAATTAAACAGTGACACATATAACAGTCATGTCAGGCAAAATTCTTGTCTTTGGTTTATAATAAATAAAATAAAATAAAATGTCAGTCTTCCATGGTTTTAATTCTGAAATTTTGTTGGTCGGGATGACACATATAGTATTTTTGCTCATTGGAAGACAATCAGCTGTTGGTGGGATCAGTATTTCATCTCTGATATTCAGAAAATCAATAATTCCCTCCTTTAGAGAGAAAATATTTTGACACAGACAGGTGATACAATGATGAAGTTTACAATATTTACTCACACATTCTGCTATGTGAGAGGCATCTCAGATGCAATCAGTTTGAATTATTATTTTCAAGTTATATTTACTGCTGAATTTCCTTCTTAGAGTCCTTGACAATTCTTGTCAATAATATAGAAATATCATATATACAAAATTCATTCCAGAGGATGTAGAACCCAAAATATGAAATGAGCAACAGAAAGTAGATTTTAATTGGTTAAATAATGTTACTCTTGTTTTTTCTGAGAAATTTAGTCATGGAAGTTCCCATGGAACTTACTTTCCAGTTGAAACTATTTTATGATTCCATTATTCTAAACAATTCTGTTTCTTAAACTAATTTTATTTCTGTATATTGGAAGGATAACTTTACAGTGATTTTTGTTCTATTGTCTCTGTTCCTCTTTCTTACCCTAGTAGCTCTTTTTTGAGCTTCCCCACAGAGAATACCTGAATTTCCTTGACTAGGGAAGCCCTAGTTTCTCTACCTAACTCTGTCTACTACAAAGTGATTGAAACTCTGGCCTCATTGCTCCCTGCTGCCAGCTGCTAGCAGGCACTAGTAGTCAGTGCTTCTGGAGCTGAGGCTCTCCTATTTTATCCAAACAGCTTCAAATCTCCAGAGATATCTCTTGACTGCTTGTAAATCTCACACAAGATTGCTCTTTCTAAGCCTAAGTCTTCCTGTGAATTACCACCTTTGAATTATTTAAAAGCTTTATCCTAAAGTTTAATATAAAAAGCAGTGTAAGAGTCTGTTTTAATGTATAATGTTGAGAATTAGTTGTCTGTGCTCTCATGGGACACTGCTGGATGCTTCTGGTATATTTCTTAAAAGAATTCTGAATTCTGTAATTCTGAAAATCATTTTTTGCATATAAAATTGGTAGTTATTGTTACAATCATCTTCTGTACCGCTAGTATTATACTTGAAGAAAACTAGACAAAAACAATTGACACCACCTTTTTCATGTTGTTTATCTTTGGAATGAGTCTCAGATTCCTAACTTCTGATTTAAATGTAATCTCTGCATTGAACTTTTCTCATTTTCCCCCTGAGGTCTGGGCACAAGCCAATTATACAAGCTCTCCTGGAAAGCAAGTACAACATGAAACAGAAAGAGAGAGAAAACAACTATTTAAGGGGGACATCAATGAAAGAGTAAATGAGGAGAGACAGAGAAGTAGTCTTGTTAGAGCAAGACACAAGAGTAAGCTGTCTCACCAGGACTGCTTACCTTCTCAAGAGGGAAAGATGGCCCTTTGCCTTGTGTTTCATTGTGTGGTGTCTAAATATGTTTGAGGTCAGTCAGCTTGCTCCTTAGTGCTTTTGACATTTTGGTAACATTTTCATGCCATTTAGCTCAACGTAAGTTGAGGTAAAATACACGTTGAATCCTATGTATGGTACATCTATAGAGTTAGAAATTCAGCTGCTTATAGACTTCACAGAGATATCCATTGATCCCTTTTGAAGTACTTCAGTTTGGATAAAAACAGGAATGCAAAGATTTGCACTAGGCTTTTACACTATTTCTGACTAGCAGAACCCTACCCAGCATCTTTGAAAATTCCCACTCTTTATGATAGCTCTCTTCTGTTGTGCAAAATACTACAGTCCTCCCATCAGGTGTGATATTTTCTCCATCAGTCACTCTTACTCCAGCTGGTTTGATAAAATTTGTTGCTTAAAGTTTTCCTTCCTGGAGCATGTGATCAGAGATATACAGTGGACAGATGGTCTTCTAAAAATTGGGCTATTAATTGCCAGATAAATAGTGTAATGCATGAAAACAAAGGCTTACAACTCTAGAAAGGACTACAGCATGACCATACCTATGACTGTAAGGAAAAACTTTCTTAATGGTAATGGACAGGGAAAAAAATCACTTGGTTATATAGTATTTTACATTGTTTTAAAGTAAGCTCTCTGATTTTGTCCAGAATTCGTTCCTGCTTAACTTGATATTTCCCATATTACACTAATTCTGTCATGATAAATTGTAATCCTGTAAATTACACTTAGAAAAAATTAGGTGTTTGCTAAAATCTTGCATGCATGCTAAAATCTAGCTAACTGTACTCCTGAACAGTAACTAGTAGTATATTTTCCATCTGCAAGTGGTCAGGTTTTGGACTGTGATTGCAAGTGCAGGACTAACTAACTATAGCAGCTATAAATACTGCTACTTTTGATAGGACTTTACACTGGCAGAAGAATTGATTTGCACACTGAGAGCAAGAAAGGATATAGACATCATTCAGCAAATTTTATCCTGTGATACCTGATTGTATTGTTGCATGTCCATCAGCAGACTTGTCACAAAAAAAAATTTCATCTGGAGCTTCCCAGTAGATTCTTAGGGCTGTAGGCAGCTTTGGGACCTCAGAAGCATATTAGAACAACCTGACACTTCGAAATCTTGAGAGCTATTTTAAAATTCCATGACAGAAAAGGATTTCAAATCTCTGTTATCTTAAGATCATCATTATCTTGTTGAAATATTATATTTTTCTGTGATACAGTTTCAGAGATCTCTAATTGCAATTTATTTTTCACATAATCTTTAGTTAACCAATTGCATGTTCTTTCATAAGAACCAAGTTCAGTCATTTCTTTTCCGACTCAAACCATCCTTCTCAAAATCATTAATGCAAACAGAGGGAAATTTGCATAATATCACAAGCTTTCTATTGTCTCTCTATACTGTACTTAGAGAATACTCTAATCAGGCTTTTGACTTTCAGTAAATTACTTCAGACTGATTAAATATCTTTGATACAGTTATAAATAGTTATCATAGAATGCTTATTCTGTGCTAACCCTAGACTACAAGCAGAAATTATCCTTTAGGTTAACTGCAGTATATCTATACTAGAAACAACATTCTGAATTGAGTTCTGGAAAAATGCAAAATCTCCTTACTTCATTATGTTCATTTTATATTTGTCCAAATAATAAATGTACACTCTCTGGCTTCATGAAAAAATTACATTTTAAGAGAAAATAAGTGAAACTGGCAATCAGGGTCTGCTTCAAGTGTTAATCTAAACTTTAACTTCCATAACTGTACTGAATTCCGTGGAGTTACAGTGACTCAGAATAGGAATGACATAAGGACAAATTGGATCCAATGTGGTTTAAATCAGGTTTCACCTTGCCTTGCTTGAAATTACACTACTGAAATTTGATTGACGTATGTATCACAAAAGGCCAGAAAGAAGAATCTCAGTGCCACACCTTGAGAACTCTAGGAATAGAATTTGTTGTAAATAAGTAATGCAAAAATGCAAGGTTATATCTGTAGGAACCTACATTACATGAATTTACATTATTCATGAGAACCTCTGAGATGGAAATGGGAGAAGGGAGGTACATTTACTAAGACTAATTATCAATGTGCCCATATGGAAAGGCAAAGTCATCTTTCAAAGGAGTTATGCGAAATAACGTTGGCAGATAAGGGTTTGTGACTTTTATATAAGATACTTTCAAAATTTTTTGTTAAATACTCGGTCACAACTTTGGTCACTCATGTTCACGAACAGTCACCCTCCATCTGGAGCAAGTAGATGGGGAAGCAACCATTATGATCAGAAGCTTAGAGAGCTTGTTGTACAGGGAAGACAAAAAGATTGTTCAGTTTCCTGATTCTCTTAGAAGAAAAGCCAAGAGGAGGTATGTTTGCTCTATATAAACACATCACAAAGTTAAACATTAGAGACAGAAGAGCTGTCTAAGCTAACAGGCAAAGTTCACAGAAGACAAAAAGGACTGGCCATGGAATCAATTCAGAACAAGAATTATTAAAAGTTTTTACCTGTCAGATGAGACCATTTCTGGAACACTTTTCCAATCACAGTAGAGAAAGAGAAACAACAATTAAAAAATTCTCATGACATTTAAAATACTCAAGTTGTATAAATTACTATGGATCAAAGTTGTTTGCACAAACAGAACGTTAGACCTACTATACATGAAAGATTCGAGCATGTGTTATCACACTTCCTGAGATGTGAGATAGACAGCAACTGTCCATCCTAAGCTATTAACAGTAGATTCCCACCTGCCAGGATTATCCGTAGCTATCAGGCTTTGTGTGACTGTGGGAGAACCGGGTAAAGGAATGATCTTCTGTCCTGTCTTTTGCAAGCTGCTCTACCCTGCTCAAAATTACTCTGTAGCTACAGAGTCATGCTGTTCACCCAAGAAAAGCAAATCTTGGCTCACTAGGTTTGAGTGGCTGGATAACTCTCTCAGCTATATGAGTTTGTTTGAGGTAGTCCTGCAAGGAGCAGGGAGTTGGAATCAATAATCTTTATGATGCCCTTCTAACAAGATATTCTATGATTCTGTTATTGTAATGTGAACAATTGGTACACAAAGCCAGTGTCTCCCAACTGCTTCTGCACAGAACTCCTGATAAAGCCTGAGGTAGACATATTGCTGTCTAGGAAGATTTTCTAGTGGATATTTAAATACTTGCAAAACAAGGCAGAGTGAAGCAGTAGTTGGGGTATCTACTTTTGAACTTAGTTTTTAAAAGTGATATTATGCAGAAGCACTTTTGCCCATTTACGAATCTGTCTTTTAAAAGGAGTACATTTTAGCTAACTAGATCTGATTCTAAAAGGCAGAGTGATGGAATTTAAGCCAATTTAAATAAGATTTGCTTCACTGATTCAAAGGAAACACGTGTGTTATGCAAGAAGGTTTTTAGAATGATAGATGCAATTTTTCACATTTTTCTAACCTGTTCAGATTATTGCCTTATATGTTACCAAGACAACAGTAGTATATTGTGTTAACTTATTGTCAAGTTAAATAAATATTTTGAAATTTCTTTTTAACAAATTCATTCCATCTGTATTAGGCAAAAGGGTTAATTGGTTTATGTTCACTCAAATGTTTTACAGAAAACAGTTTGACTTTATTGCAAAATGAAAACATCTTTTTTGGGAACCTCATTCTAGTGCTTTAAGGATTGTCATTATGTTGAGCATTCAGTAGCAAATGTGTCTCACTGGAAGTGAGAAAGAAAATCTATAAAGTCAATATACTGTCATGCCAAATATCTTCCCAAAGCAAGATGGGCTGCCAATTCTTCCTAAAGAAATCTCAAAGGGAATTAAATTATATTCTCTACTGCCTAAAAGTCCCTAAACACAGGTTAGAGCAGGTTTTATGAGATGCTGTGCTTGCAACTATATGCAAGTACATCTAAAAGAGTGCTCTGCTATGCTTGCAAGTACCTCACTCTCCTCAAATCCACATAGTGAGCTCTGACCAGTGACCGAGGTCACAACAATAAACTATTGAGTACTCTTATGCAACATGCATTAAAATCACAGAAAACTTTTCCATCACTTCAGTGAAAATTGAATTGAATCTTATAAGGATAAGGAATAAGAAAATAGGATCTTTTAGGACGTTAAGAGGGTGTGGGGTTTGGGAGTGTGGGATTTTTCCCCTTAGTAGGACACTGTAATGGCAATTATAGTGGAGAGTGTAAAACACAGTACAAATTTCAAACGTGAATGGTAGATTTAATCCCTGATCAAGACTGAAGGAAGTTTCTGATGCATAAAGGGAGTAATACATTGTGTTAGAACCTGTTATACTCTTACTTAAACATTTAAACTTTTCTATTTATTTGTAAGGGAGCAAGAATAATTCATAGGGATGGAACCCTGGACCTTCAGGCTCAAGAGGCCAAGTTAATTTTGTTATTGAGTTTGGTGCTTCAAAGCAGTTGGCGTGAACTAATATTCTGTCAAGTACTGGTTGTTACAAGACTTTTGCCCAAAACAGGTAGAGATTCTTTTAAAATTCAGCAAACCACACTAATCTGAACACTCACTGATAATGTCTGGGATGACTAAATACCTTCTCTGATCTTCCTTTAATTGTATTTTTTTCCCTGGTAGCAACCACTGAGTCTCCTTGTGAAACAAGCAAAAACACTGAATTGGAGAAAAAGAACGGAAGATCTTTGGAGAAAACACAGAATAATCTCACCACGTAAAACAGAATACCTTTGACTACAGTCCATCAATCTATACATCAGTGTGAATATCCAGCAGCCAATTTCCATTTTCAGTATCACTGCCACATCCCTGAGTACTGTCATTAGTCATGCAATCTCAGATTCTTGAATTATTGGCAGTATATTAAGAAAATATAGCTTAATTCTACCTAGTGGCTTCATCTCAAGACAGCAGAAATCTTAGGCACAATTCACCCTCCTTTCTATTCAGCCCATGGCTGCAATAGGGTAAGCCAAATACTTTCACTTGGTGGATTGCCCAGGAAACCTCTCATTGCTTCTTTCTGAAAGATTATGAAGAGCATGTCTGTAGTCACTTAGTCTGGAGATAGCACATGAGATTCTTAAAAGACTGGGCAGAGGTACCAAGTGAGCACAGGAAGGAAAAGAATCCTTTCTCCATTCTCTGTTCCTTGCTTTGAGATAGACAGTCCTGCCAATTTAAATGGTATCTATTTACTCAAAAAGCTGATTGCAATGATATCATTAACAGCAGCCTGGTGACATATTCAGCCCTATTTTACCAAGCTTGCATGTTCTGGAATTACATCCATTTGTGTATTTTAGTGAGGTTAAAAAAGACAATAGTTAAGATATTATTCATATTAATGTTCATCAGATATGGATCAGAACAAAATACAATTTACTGAACAGCTTATGGGTTTCAGACATCCCTTCCATAGAAGGCTGTTTTATTTTAAAAAGTCTGGTTTTTTCCTTTGCATCAAATTTTCCAAAAGAAGCATTTTACACTTTGAAGAATTCTACCTAAAGCTCTGGAAACTATTAAACAGAAATATCACAACCTTCTGTACAATACAAAGATGTTAGAATATAATGCAAAACAACTAAGATTTGGGTAAGAATCAGTGGAGTCAAAATGACTGGAGTTACTTAAAGGCAATTTCTTAAGAACAGTGCTTCTACATAATATTTTTTAAATATTACAAGTTACAGATACCTTGTAGGTGAAATTTGTCTATATTTTTCATTGAAATTAATTTTGCCTTTGTGTACTTTTAGCTGTACAGTAGACGAGTTTGTGATCCTGATGCTAAAGTGTAATTAATGTTACTCAGACAGCCACAGTTCTTACATTTCTTATGTCTTGGTTATGTAGCTCTCCTTTCTACCAAACTTTTTGTAAAATAGGTCTTTTGAACATCTAACATAAGCACTGCAAATTATTGTATTCTGAGAAACTCATACTTTAATGCAGATATACATGCGTTACAGAGGAAAGAATTCAGGTATGCAGGAATTGCGTAATACTTGTAAAGAGATCAATGATAAAATACATTTCAAGCAGTATAGGAAGAATCCTTTCCTGACCTAAGTGGTTAGCCCAAGGGCTGTTTCAGGTAGGAGGTGAAGCTGATAATAAACATATACTTCTTCAATGTCATTCTGTTTATTTACAAAGAATGTACAATGTTTGGTTCCCCTGAATGCATCAGAAGTCAAATAGCAAGAGATCCAGCTCCTTTGTCCCTAGGGTCAAGACTCTTTCTAGGTAGCACTTAGTCCAAAATATCTTTTTCTAAGGTTTTCACAAAGCTATATTCTCAATTTTTGTCCTCACTGTGTCCTCAAATGCTTTTCTCTACAGATTCCTGCCTTTTCTCATTTCTCTGGGAGACAGATACATTCACTTTTACCAAGCCCTGTCACCACAATGTGCCTATCTAACAATAGCTCTGAAATAGCTTGTACTGGAAAGTCCTAGGTTTCAGTGGGCATTTTTATTGTTTCAGCTATCTAGTTCCATAAATCATAGAATCATAGAAGAATCATAGAAGAATCATAGATCATAGAATCATAGAATGGCAGAGTTAGAAGGAGATTGTCTAGTCCAACCTCCATGCAGAAGAAGGTTCACTTAGATCAGGTTGCATAGGAACATGTCCAGGTGGCTCTTGAAGACCTCCAAGGAAGGATACTTCACAACTCCTCTGGGCAGCCTGTTCCACTGCTCCATCACCCTCACAGTGAAATAGTTTTTTCTCATATTTAAGTTGTGCTGGTTTTGGCTGGAATAAAGTTCTTCATGTTAGTGTGGGGCTATGTTTTGTGTTACTGGTGAAAAATGATGTTGATAATACAGAGATGTTTTAGTTAACTGCTGAGCAGTGCTTACACAGAGTCAAGGCTTTTTCTGCTTCTCACATCACCTCACTTGTGCTAGGGTTGCACAAGAAGTTGTGAGGAAACATAGATGCATATTCAATGCCATTTGTTGTCATGTTCAGCATATAAGGCTGGGGGAAGAAGGAAGAGGGGGGGCACATTTAGAATTAATGAAGACCTGCCTGATGATAGAAAGTGGGAATTCCTTGTTTTGCTTTGTTTTCATGCAATGCTTTTGCTTTAGCTATTAAACTATTTTTATCTCAGCCCATGACTTTTTTCACTTTTTCTCTTCTGATCCTCTTCCCCATCACACTGGCAGGGAGTGGCTGTTTCGAGCTTAGTTGCCAGCTAGGGTTAAACCATGGTAGATATAAACACACATATTTATTAGTAATGACTGTCAGATTGACTAGATTTCACACAATTCATAAACAGACAAGGCTCTTTCTACAAGAGAAAGGATAGTTATTTTCAATCACACAATGTACTTGAAAATATTGGAAAAATGACAACAGGATTTTATTACCCTTAGGCAAGTTTGTTGGCATTTAATTGCGTATTCTCATTGGGTGAATCTTAAAAAGGCTCAACATACAGCTGGCAGCCCTGGAGCAGAGAAAGACATATTTTAAAATCTTTCCAATATTAAGCGTTTTGAAGGAATGATTCCTGACATAATGTAGACAGACGGAAGGTACTGTCTAAAACTGCACCTTAGAACTCTGCAGTTCCTGCGCTATCTTTCTCTCAGCAGATCTCCCCTCCTAAAGCTCAGTACCTAGTTAAGGCAGCTAGTGTTTTGAGGCACAATGAGTACAGCTGATTTTCCTGAACAAAGTTTTCCCCTTCCAAAACTACCACTAAAATAAACAACATATTTTCAACCATTTACATACAAACATAAGCTGTATTGATTCAATCTTGGCTATTCCATGTGAAACATATTGCGGTAGGTCTACAGGTGCTGGGAGAGAGTGCAATTAATTGCTTCACCTCACTTGTGCATAATTGCGTAACAGAAGGTGTATAGGGGCCAATAAAAATGCCTTTTTTCTTCCTATACATATTTGACTTCTTGACTGTTGCACAGCATAACTGGCATGGATCAGCCAGAGACATAATGTAAAAGGCAACTAAACAGCACGTGATCTTTGTGCTATTATTCCCAGTTGTCTATTTGCAGTTTGCATTTTCACTGATGCTTACTGCTAAATCAGATACTTATGCTAGAAGCAGCATCTTTACAGGCTTAATCTGTGTTACTCTCTGAACCAGAAATCATGTGGAGTTTTTATGCGAAAGATAATTCTTAGCCTATAGCTAGGAATGATCATACTAAGATGCACTGTCCTAAATATTACTGTTTGTCAATGATAAGTGACAAAAACTTTAAACTGATTTGTACTAGTTTGGCCATAATAATTAATTTCTTGGTTGAAAGGACATTGTGATTATAGGGCCAAATGCAGAAGGTATTGATCTTTTTTTTTTTTATTTCACTTTCCTCCAGGCCACAAGAGCATTATTTACCAGATTTGTTTACCACCATGGGGTTCACTCTGCAAACCATTGTTTCAGTGATCGTATGACTAATGAATGGCAGCAAGTACCATTAGATAAACAACAAAGTTAATTGTCTTTTAATGTGAACAAAGACTTCAGGATTTACCCAGCAATGTAAAGTCTATTAAAACAGGATCAATGAAAACACAGAGCTGAATTTCCTTTCACTTTACCTGTGCAGAATGCTAAAATTGTTAGGTTCAAATTAATAGCACCTTAATGTCTCCTGCAGAGGTATTTCTATTTACAAGGAGGAAAATAGGAAAGCTGAAGGACTTGCTGTCCTTTTCCTCACTCACAACCACTCTTTTCCTTCCTTGCCCCATGACACACAATGTACTCAGTACACATGGTCCACTTATACAGGAATAACTGCTCTAGAACTCTGCAGTAAACTGTATCAGTAACTGATCTGGGACAAAATAGCCCGGCTTTTTGCTGTTTCAACAAGAAGTCTAATCCTAATGGAGCCAGTTATCATAGAATCAAAGAATAGTTTTGTCTGGAAGAGAACTTTTTCAAGCAGTGCAAGGGTAGGAATCTGAGAGTTTTTAAGACTGCTTCTAAAGCACCTATATCCAAGATCCACAGCTTAATTGTCCCCTCTGTCGAGCAGACTGGAGAAATGAAAGGAAATCATGCTGCTGACAGTCAAGAAGCACATGTGCATATGGGAATGTCTGCAGTAAATGGATAAATACAAATCTTCACCTTTTTTTTTCTGATAAAAACACCTTTATCAGAGTAGAAATTTATCATTTCCATTTCCTGTGTTGCTCTGTAGATTATTGTCCTCTACCAATAGTTACCGATTGGCTGGGGAAGGAGAGGGTGTTCTGATTTTCCTGGAGGAAACGAATTGGATACTACAAACACAAGAAATATGATATATCACATTCAATTGTCTAGCTATCTGCCTGCTCTTCCACTGCCCTTCATAATATTTGAACTGTACTGTCTGTATTCAGCTATATACGAAAGAGAATGATTGAAGGTAATTATCTTACTTCAACTACTGTGAAAACCAGCAGTTAGAGGGAAGGGTAAGGCATAAACTGCTGTCCTGCTGAGAGAAAGACAAACAGATTTCTGCCCATATACACTCCATTTGGCAGTAGCTTTCTAGCAAGTCAGCAAGTGCATCCTGGCTGGCTGATCAGCATACAGACAGTTCCAGACTAGGCATAGCATTACTATCTCTTGCCTGTAAAGGATATCATAGATGACATGAAAGAGAAGTCAGCTGGAAAAGGTTAGAGACAAAAGACACAAATTATAAGTAAAAAAGATTTAATTAGTTCAGCTTTTCATGGAGTAGCCAATAATCTTGATCCATATGAATTACATTTTGCAAGTATGTCTCATACAAGAACATATTTTCTAGAAGATTAATTATTTGGCACGGTTCAATTTATGTAGCAGAAAAGGCATATCAACATTAGGAAAGCTGAAACTTTTCGGCCATAGCAAAGTTACATTGTAGAATATGATTATAGTAGATGCTTTGTCCTGTTTCTCCTGCTTTTTTTTTTTTTTTCCTTTTTTCCTGACTTGGAAAGTTCTGCTCTTTGCTCAGCTGCTGCTGCATTTTTATTCTCTCAGACGTTTTGTAGGTCACAAGGGTATCATTCTGACTGAGATGTGGTCAGAGAGAATAAGAAAAATCGATTTTGGAAAACCTCTGTTAGCACTCTTTCATGAACATTTTGTTATATCCATTGTGAGTTTTTAAAAGACTGAACCTGTGAATTTGATATTGCCATGTCTTTGTATGATTTTCGTAGGCTTATAAGCTGAGAAAGAGCAGCACAGCATAGAAAACACCCCAGTCTTCATGTGCACTGGGACAGCTTCCCTTTTGTATTAGATCGTAATTTAATATTCTGCACACAGGCATGTAGAATTTCTTGCTGGGCACCGAATTATGCAGAGAACTGTAGATCTGCAAACAGGAAGCTAAGCTTAGAAAAGTAATGTATTAAAAGTGCCAGTGTAAAGCTGTTCTGCTTTCTATGTTCTTTAACTCCCTCTAAAACGTCCTCTGTCCTTTACTAGATCTACAGGAAGATATGAGGTTACAGATGTATTGAAAGGTAAAGTTTTTTCAAAGACTTGAAAACTACTGGTCCTATCTATCTACCAAGCTTTTATATGGTTCTCTTCACCATAACATCTCCGAATTTCCATTCATCAAGTCTCTGAAAAATCAATGCAGACAATGAATTAAGTATATCTGAATATTTGTGTGAGAGTGAAAAGTCTTTTTATTCACAATCTCAGCACTGTTTTTTTAGTTTTGTTCCACAGCAGCAGAGTAGAGGAAAAAAGTAAGGACTTGTGATTAGATAAACTCCTTTTAATTTTTCTATTCTGTCTTAGCCAGCTGGAAACACATGGACAATTGGTTTACAGAGATCCTCTCTCCTTCATTAGCACCACAGGGAAGTTTCTATAGTGGCTAATGCACTTACTGACATGGTTTCAACAATTTAATCACCCAGAAGCCTCTCTGTAAGGTCAATGTTCTTTACATTTGTTCCAACTCATTTGCTGAGTAGAAAGGTGAACTTTTTCATTCCAGGTATGTCATTATGGAAATCATATTAATGAATCAAGACACTGGAGGGCATATGTATCTCTGTTAGTGCAAGATTAATGGAGACTTTATCAAGGAGGATTCAGTATTAGACTCTTCTGGTAAATCCAGGTCTGAAGTTTAATTGTACATTAATAGCCTGGACTTTGTGCTGGCATAGTAGCCTTCATCTCAGAGAAACTCAAAACATTTTATTATCATCAATATGGTATACATGAGGAACAATTCTTCCATTACTGAAACACAATCACCTAAGGGCAAGTAGTGACAAATAGAACCACACAGTAAACTGGGATAGATGTCATAGACAAATTTCTGACAAAAAAAAGCTTTTAGTCAATTAATGGCGAACAATTATTTTTTTTATGTTTATAAACCACATATATATTCTATATTCTATACTCAGTTTTAAGCTTACTGCTACAGAACTTTAATTGTTTATGACAGTAAAGTCAACTGAAAAAGTTGGCATGTTGCCACAAGGTAAATATTCACATAATAGTCTCAAAAAGTGTGCTGCTGTAATGATTATGATTCCAGAAAAAATAATTAAATGTGTTTTGTGATTTAATCAGCTTTCTTGCTCATAAAAGCTTTCAAACATCAAACAGAACAGTAAGAATAGGGACTGAAAAAAGTAACAAATAGCAATCTAGAATTAGTGGGAAGTGACATTTCCGATTCTTTCCATACTACATGTTACTGCCTGTTGTTCCTTCTTGATTCAAAGACCTGAAGGAGAAAAAAGGAAACACAGGTGTACTAAATATAGAAATTCTTTATACCTGAAAAAAAAATGATAATTTCTTTATTTCCAAGATAGCTCCAGGTCATAATGTGATCTTTGGGATCTATATCCAGCTCTATTTTAAAGAACAATTTGAATATGTTTGCAATTAACAGAAAGCTAAAAAGACATGGTTTCTCTAGTACAATCTAATCTTACTTTATAGAAATCAACACAGTGTTGTTTGGAATTAACCTCGCTTCTTCCCTTTGCTTTTCCAGTGTATTATAGGAAATTGGTAAAATCAGCTTGACAGCCATTAGAGCTCATACATTTAGGGAAAAAAAAACACACACTGCCGACCTTTTCATCTTAAGTCTTTTCACAAGAAAAGACATATATTCAGTCTAAAGAGCTTTCTATATCTAAAAATTCTGCTCTTCTCATTTTTTCCCTTTCTTTTTAGTTTAAAAGCTTTGGGATAGAAAAGATTTCCAGGTTTTGTGTTTGCTGTAGTTTTAAATAATGAAAAATAACGAGGTCAATCAATATAAAAATGTAGGTAACATCCAAAAACGCAGCCCAGATCTCACATTCTGCTTAGATGTATTTATGCATGACTGTAACAATGTCTTTGGAGAGAGAGCAAATATTTTGATCTTTTCATGTAGTACAGCATATCAAATGTAACTGACAAAATAAATAGGCAGCATCTCCTAATAATAATTGTGTCAATTTTCTTCCTACATCTTTAAGTATATAATCAATTATAGAAGCAGTTAACAATACAGTTACTCAAATCTGCACAGAACCCGGAATATACAACTATGGCTCTGAAAAACAGAACAGAAAAAGGTGAGATGACGTCCTCTCAGATTGGTGACAAACACTGTGAATACACTCTACACATATTCCAGCCAGGACTATACTAAAAGACAAATGCAGGGAGGACCATTTACCAATTTAGGAAGTATGGTACTTCCCATAGAATTGCCTTCTCCGATTCTCTTTACAGGAGTTACACCTGTTTATCTCCATAGTAGCAACAATATACTGACTGATCAAAAACAAATATTTTAGTGGTTCACCAGGGCTCAGGATATAGGAATTCTTCTGTATCTTAGCAATCACAGCAATCCTTTGCTCCCGTCCTGAGTTATGTCAGTCATGCATGTATAGAAGCAGAATGATATATTTTTTGCCAGGAGGGCTCAAGTAATCTAGTTAGTTGCACATACAACAATACAATGGAAAGAAAGAATTGTAGGGTGAATGTCAATGAAAGGTTAAATCTGACAAGTGTGACATGTTTTGTGCAGAAGTGAAATAGTTTGCTTGTAGTACAGCAAGCTCATGTTCAATGTCTTTGTCTTCATGTATATGTATGTAATGCTATGAAAATACATAGGAACATATACAACATAGGTTCCTATATCTGATACACAGCAATCAAATCAATTTTTAGACAACAAAGTGCCCTTTACACATAAGGAAGTTAGATAATAATTCTTAAACTTTTTTTTTTCTCTCCAATCTGAATATTGTCAGGTGAGCTATAAGGAATTCCTTAGAGATAGAGAGACTGGAGCCAGAGAAGGAGCCAGCTCTTTGGGTTTGAACTGAGACAGATTTGTCACATTGTGGTTTGATGTATGGCAATATATACGAATACAGACCAAAGCCTCATTACCACTAAAACTATTTCTATGGTAACATCTCAGATATTCATGTTCTAGGAATAATGTTAATAGACTTTTCTCTTCATTAATATAATTGACTTATTCTCCTTTGAGCAGAGGAACATTACTTGTATGGCAGTAACTCCCCACTCACAGTTATAGGTTTCTGAGAACTGTTTCTGTGCGTAGAAAGTATTTGTACATTTTGGAGAAGAAAATCAGTGCAAATAACTTCAGAATTTTCCTCCTACACCTTGCTCAGTCTCCTTTCTTTCACAGTAAGCAATATTTGTGACTAGGAGAAAGTACATGAACAGAGACAGCTTAAATTACAATTCTCAAAAATATCATTTCCAGCTTTCAACTATTTTTGGCTCATCCCATGTTAGATGTGTTTTCCAGACATTTAGTAGCCCTTGCTATCGATCTTTTTTCTGTGATTTTCCACAGTCTGTCCTATTTCCAATTAAACATACAATATAACATATTGAAGAGTTCTATGCCTTAATATTTTTATTTTTACAAAAATAGAAATTGCACCTGACAGTTAAGATGGCCTCTTGCTCTCATTCTGCAACATATCTTGCAGCTATCCAATCTTGAATTTTCTAGAGTTATGATAATAATGCAATGGTGAAAGGTACAAGAATAGAGGCATAAAGTCTGTCTTCTGCATTTTTCATCACCTAAGGAGAAAGAAAAAAAATCCATTTTAGATGCAAATGCAAAGAAGGAACACACTGGAATGGCTATTGGATCACCTTTAATCTGTTTCTTGATGTATGGAGTGGGATGAAGAGGGTGGTAATGGTAGAAAAATATGTCTCTGCGCTGTTTAAGAGCACATCTCTTCTGTTTAAAGTGAATCAGAAATTATCATTTTCTATTCTGCTCTGTTTTGCATTTGTGAAAGTCATGATTATTATTTTCTACTGGTTCTCTGTACCTATTTTCTTTACCGTAAGTTAAGTAACCCTGAGATGTGCATTGCTGTTATAACTGAAGTAACTTGTGGGTGATTTGATAGCTATGACAGAGGTAACCTTCAAATCATTCTCTTTTATCATAGATATGACAAAACCACCATACAAGCTGCCTTAGCTATGGATTATAAAAAGGGTACCTCATCCTTTGCCAATACAGAGTTCACAGAGCAACATCTTATCAACGACCATCCCACTGCCTAGTGTTACAGATTATCAAAAAGTGCAGAGGTGCAGTAGTTTATCAAAAGAACCATAGCCTTACAATGATGGGAAGAGACAAGGACTTCCCTGGACAGTGCCTGCAAACAGAAACTGAAAAAGAGAATTCCAGGTCAGCAGAAGACTACTGTGTCCATATTATTCACGAAGCAGTAGTCTACAGATCAGTACCTTGTGGATTCAGGTGTTTAATAAGCTTGAAGAGCACTGCAGAACAGAAGAGCCTCTGACTGACATCCAAGGATCTTGTGCTTGCTTTTATACAGTGTGAGCTGTGATACTGCAAAAGACTCATCATAAAAATACTTTGTTTTGCATGAGGTACTCAGACTCAGTTATACTGTACAAGCAAGAACTTTGGGCATCTTAGACAAAAGAAAACTTAATTTCTGGGTTAGAATTAGAGTTTTATAGATTATTGTCTCATCCAAAACCACTACAAAAGGGGAAAGGAGGATGAAGGCAGAGAAAAGAAGAGGCAGGAGCAATTATTTATCATCCATAAATAACAAACTTGAATTCACTTTTATTCAGGAAATGAGGAATAGACCATACGAGGGACTCAGAAATTATACAGGAGTCCTTTCCAGGACTTTGTGGCATGAGTGTTCTTTTTTTTTTTTTTTTTTTTTCTTACTTTAAATCAGTGCATTTCTTGATAAGGAATATACAGGAAACATATATACTGAAATATACTGAAAAACTATTTGGTTTGCAGCTACTGTTTCAAAGATTTACAGCACGATTGAGTACAACAGCATGAAAAGAGTCAAATTGAGCCTGTGCTACAGTAAATGAATGCACACTTTTTTTTCCCCTTCAAAAAGAAATGTACCAAATGTCAGTAATTTATTTATCAGTTTGCAGCTCTCACCTCTTGCATTTCTCATTGGTTTTAATTCAAAACAGCTTCATGAAAACTTATAAATGGAGTAACATGCTGAAGAGAATCAATTACTTTGAAAAAACATCATCAATATTATTTTTCTGAACATATGTCCTACTGCATTCCTTATGTGTATTAGAGTACACTGAAGTTTAACTCAAACATTAGATGAATCTCAGACTTATAGAGAAGTTCTAAAATAATAATGGGAGTTATTAAGTAAATAGTTTATAAAAGTTACGAGATGTAACCTCATGTTTAGATATTTTCAATTTTAGATATTTTACTTCATATATATTTCCATGATTTTATATGAAGGTGCTACTGTTCCTGTTCTGAATGGTGTAAGACTTGTTGCATCTTCAAAAAGCATTTCTTTTCCTCCGGATAGTGGAAAGAAAAAGCTTTTCACAATGATTTGAGGACAAATGTGGTCAGTAATTTGCTCCAGTAGCCTTCAGAAATCTCTGAACACCTCAGAATATACACTAACAATTTCTTACAGTCTCAGATCTCCAGAAAAGTAAAATTTCATTTCACATATTTGTATTGACATTTTTTTATTATTTTACCCAAGTAACTAGTGTTGATTTGAGAAAGACAGCGAAAACATAAACAGGAATAGCAAGTTATTCTCTCACACACACACAAAAAAAAAAAAAACCAAAAAAACTTAAGTACCAAAAATAGACCTGAATGGGGAAAAAAAAGTTAATTTCCCAGTTAATCTCTTCTTATTTAAGTTGTTCTAAATGAATTTCCACTTGTCAACAGTATTTCTCCATTTTCTTCTTCAGAGCCCTCTTTTCAGAGCCACTTATTGTTTTATTTCATTGTACTCTCTCCTATGAATGGTTTCTACCCCAACGTGTTTCACTCATTTTTAACAGTAGCTGCTAGCTTACACCTCTACAGTTCTGTTCATCTACATCCCATTACTTCAGTTTGTTGCCATGATGCAGGACAATGTTGAAGATTTTTTGATGTCCACCATCCTCTGACTCTCTGGCCTCTCAGCTGGAATATATGCTTGCTTCAATACAGAAACATTCATCCCTCTAACACCATACATGTTAAGGAAGAGATCTGGCCACACATCAGACATAGCATAAGTTTGATGAAGGACAAAGTTCCTTTCCAAAATCCATTCTGTAATCTAAAGAGAATGGGAGAATGATTTAGTAACCTAACACAAATCTGAGCAGTACAGAGGCACACATGCTCATTATGGAAAAATTATCTCCCACAGTAGAATTGCTTAGAGTGAGCTCTTTGGCATGGAGATTGTTTCTTCTTCTCTCTTTATGCAAGGAAAGTATAATGGGGAGCCAGACTTCATGGCCTCCATGGCGCATCAACGTGCCATAGAAAATCAGCATCTGAAGGAAAGAGCATCTCTCATGACAGCCTGCATGAGAATGATTACCCCCAAATTTAGCTTCAGTCATCAAATCAGTCACCTGCTTCTACTTGTTGATATGTATTGGACTGAAAAGGAAGCATTTTTGTTTCCAAATGAAAGTAGATTAAGAAAAGCAGGTGTCTGAGACACTGCAGCTCCCTCTTTTTCCACACTCTTGGCTGTTCATCTCATTTTCAGTTCTGATAATTAACAGAGCTAACCTACAGTCAGTAATGGTTTTTTCTGTTCATTGTTATAACTGGCACACTACTCATGGTTTCTGTGCTGATGACAAAAGAACTGCTTTGCTTCTTCTCTGCCTTGTGCCTTCCTCATTTAAATGATATAGGGTTTTGTACATTTCCATTGGCCCAGACTTCTCTTGCTGCTGGCTGTCGCCTCTCTCTGCAGCTCTTTCCTCTTTCTGTTTTGTTGCTCTACCTCCAGAGGTATGGATAAGAGGCTGGGCTCTTTCCAAAGCAACTCAATGAGCTTAGCTGTAGTGAGGCAAAAACAACAGCAATTGGCAACAAAGTGCAGACAGACTGACACAGGCTTTTACATATTATGGTGTTAGAAAGCATACAGCAATTATAGACAGGAAGAAAACGGAAGAGAGAAAAATACAGGACAGGAGAAAGTAAAACATAAAAGACAATGAAGTGGTCAAGTGACAATTTCAACAAGCTAGGAACAGTCTATTGTATCAGTCACTAGAAACTCAGCTTACAAGTAGACAGACAATACTGCCTAGGGAATGACAGGACACTTGTTTCTTTTGTTCTGCTTTCATTGTCCTCCCCTTGTTCCCTCCTCCTCTCTGATTTCTTTTCTCCTTCTATTGTTTTGAATTACTTCTTTACACTATAGATTTTTCAGCTCTTCAGTTTATCTGTCTTATTTTTGCTTCTGTACTTGGAGCAGAAATGAGGAAGAGGAGTTATACAAGCTTTCAATACTGAGGACAAAAGCTTGGGCTTTGAAGCAGCAGTGTAGAAGGAATCAGTAGAGAGAGGAAAGCACTTGTTTATTTTTCTAGCTCTGGTGTTATATTTCGTCCCACTATCAAGTTAAACATTTTTTTTCCTAAAGATAGCAAACCTTACTTTTCACACATTCTTTGCTCATTTCCAATAGCACATAATTGTACACATATGACCCTGGCAACGTCAGGTCACTACTGTGTATAAGTGTTATTACCAGTTCTCACCATTTTATCACCATTCTTGCAATACTTAATGCTTTTCTTGAAGTCCCATATCTCATATTCATATCATTATGTGCCAATCTCAAGTTATATTATTTGAAATATGAAGGAAGGGTGGGATTCATCTCACCTAATTTAATATGAGTAGAATGTAGACATCTACATCTCAGCTAACCCCCTAGGCTGACTTTATAGTCAGTGAAAAAAATTAGGCAATTTTAAAGCATGGCTCTTCTATTTTAGAAGTCTATTTTAGGATGAGACATGCTGCACCCAAGAAGTGCCTGTTTCTCCCCAGTGATACAGAGGAAGCCCATGATGAATAGCTGAGCTGTAGATGATTATTTTGGTGAGATGAATCCTTTTTACCTATGGACTTTACAGGAAAAAAAAATCACAAATTAATGTCTAATACAGATGACCTTCTAATATAACATTAATATGCAGACAAAAATAACACTAAATATTTTATTTTCAAACATAGACAATCTACAAGAATTTCAGGCTTTCACTTTTTTGGTCTATTTGATGATGGGTATCATTTCTGTTGTTTTGTTATTTTCCTGGAACTCTTATTAAATACTGCTTTGTAAATAACATTTCTTCTTTGTCTCTCACTTTATCCACCTTCCATTTCACTCACTTTTCAAGGCTTTTTTGCATTTCTGAGATTCATAGTATTGAATTCTGCAAGGGTATGGGGAAGGCAAGAACATCTTCACGAGGTTATCTGGTCAAGGACCTCTTCAATGTAAAAAGAGATAAGAGGTGAACTAGGGGGAGGGTAACACAGAAAGACAAATGTGGGAGGCAAAGGATAATAGACACAATGGCAAAAAAAACCCAAAAAATGGTGGCTTCTTTAAACAAAGATCTGCCAGAAGCTTCCCCTGTAGCTGATATGGCTAATGGCAGTCAGTGCTAAGATGGAACCCACAGCTGAGCAAGGCCTGGGCAGTTAGAGATTGAGGTAACACCTCTGTGAATAATATCTGAGAAGGAGAAGAAGTTGTTGCACAGTCACTAAACTGCAGCAACAACAGGGAGTGAGAATATGAAAATATCTCTGCAGACACCAAAGTCAGTGGAGAAGGAGGTGGAGGAGGTGCTTAGGCCCTAAAAGAAAGACTCTCCTGTAACCTGTGGTGCAGCCCATGGTGAGGCAGCCGTGCCCCTGCAGTCCCATGGAGGCCACCAGGAAGCAGAGATCCACCTGCAGCCCATGAAGGACCCCACACTGGAGCGGGTGGATGCCTGAAGGAGGCTGTGACTGCATGCGAATCCCACATTGGAGCAAGTCTCTGGCAGGATCTGGGAGCCCATGGGTAGAGAGGAGGCCATGCCAGAGCAGGTTTCCTGACAGGACTTGTGACCCTGTGAGGGACCCAGGCTGGAGCAGTCTGTCCCTTGAAGGACTGTTCTCCTGGTGGGTGACCCATGTTGAGGCAGGGTGTGAGGTGCTGCCCCCGTGGGAGGCCCCATGCCAGAGCATTTTGGGATAAACTGTAGCCCATGGGAAGGACCCACGCTGGAGAACTTTGTGAGGGACTGTCTCTTGTGGAGAGGGACCCCACAGTGTAGCAGTGGGAAGTGTGAGGAGGCCTCCCCCTGAGAAGAAGCAGTGGCAAAGTCCATCTATAATGAACTGACCACAATCCCCATCCCTCGTACCACTGTGGGGGAAGGAAGGAGAGTCCTGGAGGAGGGAGGGATGGAGGGAGGTGTTTCTGCAGTACTATGCAAAATTTGTGAAGGAAGGTTTAGACGAAGGAGACAAGGGAGAGGATTAGACAGAAACAGACATAAATGAGGATGGCTGCATGTAAACCATGGCTGTTCTACATGCTTGTCTGACTCAGTCCTCTGCCTGATCATCACAGTCTGTCCTGTCTCCTGATTAAATCCTTTCTTAGCAATTTTTCTGTTCGCTCTCTCTCTGTCCTGTCTATGTGAGTGCTGCAAGGACAGGTGCCAGTTGCTGGTAGGACCAACGAGTGGATTTGGGGCCAGCAGCTGGAGTCAGACAAGGAGATGTAGATGCCTCTGACCTGTGTTGCCAGCTACTGGAGCCCATGGGGTCTTTGAGCCACTCACTGGAGTGAGTGGGGTCCTCAGCCTCGGTTTGTGTCCCAAAAAACAGCCACTGGGTACGTGGAGCAGGAAGAGTGAGAAATGTGAGGGGTTCAGCATCAGCAGCTAGAGCAAGACCATGGATCACCACCCGTGTGGCTGATACTGTTTGTTTTGGGGAGTAACTGTATCTCCCCCTAATCAACATCTGGCTGCATTTGACACACCTTTTAATATGTATCCTAAATAGAGCTGTGTGCAACTTGGCAATTTCATGTCCCAGGAGCTCAGGCAATTACAGTCTGTCAAACATATATCACTTAGCTAAGCAACAACTAAGGAGAGCAATAATAACTTACAAATTTTTCATACAAAAGCATTACAGAAGGAGAGGCACTATTGCAAGTGACAAAAAAAGGCTTATAGCTCCCAGAAGAATTATGAGATAAAATTAAGGAAAGTGCTTGGTTTGGTTATTTTGCTAAATATCAGGGGGAGGGGAAATCATACTAACTGGGGTATTATTCACCCTGTTACTTCTCTAGGAACTTCTGTCACTTGGAAAATCCATTGACAACTGGACAAAGGAGAAAATAAAGATTAATTCATGGTATAAAAAGACAATGGATGTAGGGGAGTTGGATGCTCTTTCAGGCTTTTTTGAATTGTTTTAGCCTCTGCAGCATATTTTGTGAATGTGTGAGCGGCTCCTCACAAGCTATTCTATTTGTGATTTTTTAACAGTATCCTGGGAGGGAAAATAAGATATTCAAAAATATTAATCATATGTAATTTGAATATTTTGTTGTCTGTTTTTCATTACAGGGGAGAATTTTCATTTTGCCAAAGTAGTAAAATTATTTGGGATGGAAATGGATAGGAAGAGTTGTGGAGGTGGGATGTTAATAACATACAGAATAATAAATATTATTTATGAGGTTGGGCAACAGTATGAGTAAGGGGAGTAACAGTAAGGGGAGTAACGCTGCTCTGTGAAGGACCAGTGAGTCCACAGAGTAAAGTTGCGGGGAAGAACCTGTTCTCACTGTAGACAAAGTCTAAAAATCTATCACCATCTTAGAGGCTGATGAACAAGAGGGTTCTAATAAATTAAGCACTGTTGGTCCAATGCCTTGTGGGCACGGCTTGTAGGCAAAGGCCCTGTGCCTTGTTGTGTGAGGTCAGGCATATCCTGGCATGTCTGTGGACAGAAAAGACTATGAAACATGTTCTTTCTTGTCTCTGAGCATTCACTCACTGTCTGCCAAATTCTCAACAGATTAAACAGCTCTGTATTTTCTTCTGTGTTGGTGTTTGTAGCACAGTTTCAACTCTATTTTCTGGCTTTGGAGAAAACAAAACATGTACTTGGTTTTCTTTTTTTTTTCTTCTTACTTTTCAGTATTATTCTTGCTAAATGCTAAACAAACCATCGTTCAGCAGTTTGAATATGAAGAAGAAAGAAATTACTCTAGTTTCATCTCAAAATGAAAATAATAAATAGTCTGTAAAGGGCAAAGGTTGACTGTTTCTTGCAGAATCTAATTTGCTAAGCTTTGCAAATTAGACGAAGAAACTGAATATGTGTGAGATTTTTTACCTCATTCTGTACTCTGCTTTTCCATAAATGGTTGCAGGATAAAAATATTCAATTAAGATAAGGTACTGTATATTGTTCAGAAAATATATTATGCCTTTTTGAAAGTAAGTTTCTGTTTTCTTGTATTTTTTTGAAGTTTTCTTTCTTATGGAAAAATACTCTCTGCTTTCTGTGTTCTCGTTTAACTTTTTTTCATCTAAAATAAAAAACTTGCATTAAAAAACATTAACATCTTAAAATATTACATATTAGTTTACTGACACCTGGCTTCAACATCAAGACATCTGTCATTTTTTTAGTGATATTATTAAGTCTGTTACATATTAATTGATAAGTTATTATACAACAAACATGTATCATAAAATATATTTCTCTATTATCGCATCTTTATAATTTAATTAAATAATGCATTATACTGGGATATTATTATATATTGTTATACAAGAAGAAGTTAATATTATGACCAAAGAAAGAAAACAGGACAATTATTACAGGACAGTAATCTATTATCTAGTAAAAAGCACATGGATCATAATTGAAGGTAAAACCATGACTTGAACACTTAACGTTTTAAATGTTGTAAAACACTCACTGTCAGCAATTTGTAAACATACATAGAAGACATTACCAAGGTATCTTCCTAGGGTCAACTGCATGGTGAAGAAATAAATGAACAAAACCGATCATTAGCATCTTACAGATGAATGGATGGAAAGGACAAAAATCTCATCCTACTCATTTTTATTTCTCAACATAACTCCATAAAATTCAAAAGTGTAATCATGGGGTCCTCTTCCCCCACCAACATAATACCAGAGCATGCATGTACATACGTGAATGTGTTCTTAGAATACGTCTCAGAAGTATATATGAATTGCTGGATATAATAGATACATGAAAATTTTGGTGTCCAAATGTTGCACAGGAATTAGACAGATTTGTCCCACTCTACAGTAGCAATTCAAGCTCAAAGAAAAACAAGTCCACATTTAGAACAGAACACAGTCCTAGAAGGATAGGGATTTTCAGATGTTGTAATGACTGTGAAATTTCAAGTCCCAGCCCAAACTAAAATGCACATTATGTTAAACTAAAAAGAATTACAAACACTGGAATGAGAAAAAAGAGTTGCATACAAAATTCTACTTCTGTTGTGATCATTAACACTCATGTCAGTGTTTACAACCATCTGGTACATCTACCTGAAACTAGAGTTTACTGTGTGCAGAGCTTACACTAGAGTCCAGTTTTTACACAGTCTTTTCTGTCAAATCTCAGGAAAGACTTAACCCCTGACTAAGAAAAAATTATGATGTTAGCTTGTAAGAGAAGTTTCTTTCCTTCTTTCCTTCCTTCCTTTCTCTCTTTCACTCCCTTCCTCCTTCTTCCCCACCCACCATCACCCCCCAATCATTTGTCTCTCTTCTTAAAAAATGCAAACCCTGAGAGAGATTTGTTGCAAAGTGTTCATGAGTTCTTTCAGGACTGATTATGTATTCTACATTCTAAAGACACTAAGTATAGAAAGAAATGTAGAAGCCAAACACGTGTTTTCTGCCTCCCAGCTAAAAAAAAATGACAGTGATGGGCCACTGAATCCATCACCTTGAACCTTGCATCTCATTTTGCATAGCAGGAGAGCTTCACTAAAAAGAATCCATGCCAGAATCTACAAGCATGTTTCAGTTTCAAAATCAATAGTTTCAGTGATAGACTACCAGTGATTATAGCTGCATACACATCAAGCTGAATTAGTGATAATGTTTTGAGTGCTAAGATTGGTGCAATAAGAAGAAAAATGATTTTGCTCTGCCTGTTACAACCTTCCATTCCTGGGGAGAGAGTGAAGGCAAAGGTTGCTTTCCTGATCAGGCATCACAGCAGCAATATATTCTCTGTTGCTAGAGGTTAAGATTAGCTTGAAAATTGACAGTAGGAAGCCCCATGCTCTCAGTCACAAAATAAATACCAAATCATCTTCCACAAAATAAATCTCAAAAAAAGTCCATCCTATGTCTATCATGATGGATGACCATTCCCTATTCCTAGTGATTTTAAGACATAGATATGACTCGAAGATATTGTACCCAATTGTACAATCATTAATTACCTTCACTTCACAGAATGGAGTCATAGAATGGCACGGGTTGGAAAAAATCATCTAGTCCAATCCCCTTGCTAAAGCAGGTTCACTTTGATCAAGTCACATAGGAACACATCCAGGAAGGTTTTGCAGACCTCCAGAGGAGACTCCACAACCTGTGCTAGTGTTTCCTCACTCTCACAGTAAAGTTTTTCATTCTGTTTAAGTTGAACTTTTTGTATTCAGCTTATGTCCATTATCCCTTGTCCTGTCACTGGATACAACAAAAAAGATTGTCATCCCATCCTCTTGACATTAAATACTTACATGTTAATGCTGTGTCCCCTTAGTCTTTCTAGAATAAACAGCCTCAGGTCTTGCAGCCTTTCCTCATATGGAAGATGCTCCAGTCCCTGATCATCTTGGTGGCCCTGCGATGGACTCTCTCTAGAAGTTCCCTGTCTCTCTTGAGCTGGGGAGCCCAAGACTAGACACAGTATTCCAGATGAGGCCTCACCAGGAGTTACATGCCATAATGAAATCAGTGATTTTCAGTTATCTTTCCCATAAAAGAGAGGCTTTTTCTACTAGCTGGTGGTGTTAGAAAGCTTAGGGAGGACACAGGAAATAAAACCACCTGCTTAGGTGACTTCAGACTCTCAGACCTTGAGATGGAACCTACTGCCATTTCACAGAATTGGTCTTACTCGCTACTACTGGAGTAACACAAAAAGTTTGAAGAGGAACAGGCTGCCCAGAGAGGTTGTGGAGTCTCCTTCCTTGTAGTACTTCAAGACCCATCTGGACATGTTTCTATGCGACTTGATCTTGGTTGACCTGCTTCTGCAGGGGGGTTGGACTAGATCTCTGAGGGTTCCTTCCAACCCTACCGTTCTATGATTCTATGATATTATAGTGGTGTTATTGGATACCATCAACTCAGCCAAATAATAGTGAAACACACGTAATATACTTTGTTGTCACCATAACTTAGTCCAGTAGGTTTTTTACTGGGCAGAATTCAGCTTGTCCAATCAGAAAGGGACATTTAATAAGTTTTTATCCTGAGCAAGAAGGAGAAAAACAAAGAATATACAGGCAGAAACTAAGGTCAGATGAAGATGGTGTGCACTGTTTTCCTAAAGCTTCAAGACACATCAAAATGCCAGAAGCACTACCTAGTGCAGGCCCAAAGGCAGAGGTATAAATAAATTCTGTGGCATCACTGCTACAAGAAACAATTGGAGAAGGTAATTTGGCTTACTAATTAGCATAGGCACCCCACAGAAGTACAGTTTATAATAAGTAATTTAAGCAATTTGCATGTAAAAATTAATGAATAGAAAAACAAGGAATCTGAATAATTTTTAAGCAAGTGAAGTAAGCTATTTTCCATGTTGCACAAACATAATAAGGTCATTTAAGAAACAATTACAAGGCACCACAGGGTGAATAAAGTATAAAACTAGAATGACTGATGGCCAATATAACCTTTCTTAGTTCCCATAATTGCCTATGTGTTCTACAAAGTTAAGTAAAGGGACACATGCAATTTAGTTCCTCCGGTACAATTCTCTATTACTGAGGAAATAGGATGATTCCACAGCAGACGTTTGGCTCAAAGAATACAGAATTAATCAAAAGTTTCTTCATACTGATGGTAAGGATTTTTAGATCATATAACTTTTTTTAATTTATACTTTGAGAAAAATGTTCTAGCGTGCTCTAACATGTCCATCAGCCTTTCAGAATCCATCACAGAGTGCTCACATAGTAGCTGTCATTCAGAATATAATTCTTGACAATTTTCTACCAGATAATTCAACCTACCATGTTATCTTCTCCAAAGGTGTGAAATATCAACACAACAGGAGCTTAAATGGTGGTTTTATCCAGAAGATTTTGCTTGTGAGACAGACAGTTTTGAAAGGTTAGAAGTCCTACAGATTCTTTAAATTCCATCAACAACACAACATACTGATAAAAGTAAAGTTAAAATAGCCTCTCCAATTATCATCAAATAGCGCAGGATATACTCTAAACTCTACTAACTTATTCATACTTCTCTGACGCTCAGATATTTATGACTGCACAGTTTTACTTCTTACAAGAAGTAGATTACACCTTATCATTTGCTTGGAAAAAAAATATACAATCTTAAAGTCTGACATGAGAAAGACAAAATATTTTCATGTATCTCTACTGGGAGAAATATTTATTTTATTTTAAGCTAGTTACTATAACTGTTAATTAGGGCTCTTACATAAAGAATGATAGCTCTTTCTCTGGCCCATTACAGTTACCAGACTTGATGCAATCAAACCACAGAACTTTGTGAAGTAGAAAAAAGTACAGAAAATGTAAATGGAGTTCTATAATAGAAGTATTATGACCTTGAGATTCAGATGCATGTATTTAAATAAAAATTGTGATTCCATGCAAAAATCCTACAGCAGAACTAGAATGTAGCTGTCTTTTGATACAATAAACCTGGATGACTTATTTTAAATTAATCAAAAATGTAGAACTCAGCAAGGGAACGCTTATTAAAATCCCCCTTACGTGGATATTTCTCATTAACTTTGAAAAGCTGCTTATAGCAAACACTTCTCTAAGCTGAACACCTTTCCATTTTGTTTGAGTATTGCACTTTGTGGTTTATTTTACAGAATCTGCAAAAAACTTTAACATTTGTTTTCTGTTCCACTGAACGGAGGGACAGACTAGAAATAGTATTTCTAAACAAACTCATAATCTGTTGTCTAAATAGCTACACAGTCCTCCTCAGCGCTGCCTCATAAGATTAATATAATTTATCTTCACAATATTCATGTAATTAACTGCAATTTTTCCCACTGAAGAATTGAGATATTGGGGAATTAATGCTCTATCAAAAATCCCACTGAAAATCAAAGATGTCCATACAAACCGTCTAGGTCCTAGTAAGATTAAATCAATAATCCAAAATATTTTGCATAGTACAAGAAGAAAGATGACAGTTTTTGAACACCTCACTATTTTCCTCTGCAACCTATTCTAGTTCAAAGTATTTTCATGTCTATCTCTAGAACTACATTTATCATTTTCCTTCTTTCTGACATAAACCACCTGCAGTCCCAGAAACATGGTTCTTCTGTTGATGGTGATGGATAAGGGGAATTTAGAAGTTTAGTTTAGAAGCTTGGGATTGTGGTCTGAAGCCCAGCCATAAAGAACCTGTGAAGGAATCATTTTTTATTCTTGTAACTTCAATCCTAGTTAATTTTTAAAGGCAAATTAGTATCTAAATAGATGGTAGTGATTTGAGTGAACTTTATCCTGTTAATTTTGAAATCTAGTGGAGTGAGCTCTAAAAATTTCTTTCCAAATATCTTTATCTCCCACTCAGAATGAGTCTTCCAGTCTGTCAAACAATGCCTCATAGCAGGCTCAGGATAATTTACCTGCCATGCCTTGAACTTAGCTTCCACACATGAAGTCACATCTATTATGTTAGCAAAGGAGATCTTCCTATTAGCAAACTATCTTTCTTCAAAGACTTTTGTAGAAATAAGAATAGAATTGTCCCTTCATGTTCATCTCTTGCCTCTGATCTGGTTTTTTCTTTAGATCAGGAATTGTCTAAGAATCATACTCAAAATCAAACACTGAGCCTTACTGGAAAGCAAACCTGTAAGCACAGCCTGCTTGTACTTTCCAAATCGGGAAAATGACAGACAGGTTTATATGCTGCTAGGCACACTGCTTGCACTCAGGTCTGGTTTCAGGTATGTGAAAGGCAGTCAAACAGGACACATCACATTGCAGTTAAACAAATTTAGGAGCAAGTCTTCATGAACAGTACAGATGTATCCTGTGAGTCTCATCCCACAAAAAGTCTAAGCCACTACGGAAATATAAAATGATGGAGCAGTGTAAAAGCATTTTTTAGATAAAGGGAAAAAGTCTACTAAGTCTCACACCATATACTTGTGTTTCACACATACTTTATAATGGCTGCTGAGTTGTAGTATTCAAGAGAAAGAATACTGAATATAATAATAAATCATAGAGGTTTATTAAATGGTGTTAACTAAATGCTTAGTCAAATAAACATGTTAACTAAACAAGTTAGCCAAAGGTATAGCCCTCTCACATTTCATAAGAGAAGTCTAGGGTAATATATTTGCACATAAAATAGTTTTCTCATGATTCTGTAAGTATATAGGAGAGGACTTAAATCTCCACTCATGCAGTCTTTAAGCCACAGGAGGCAGAAACTTCTATTACATGAAAATACTTACAATGAACACATTCGACATTTTTCTTCCCCTTAGAAAGTATTTTCTAGCTCAGAAGAAAAGGTCCTTCAGAAAAAAAAAAAAAAAAAAAAAAAAAAAGTCTTTCTTCATTATCTTTCCTGCAATGCCTAGTACAATGGAATTGAGACCTCTGGCTTTAACTACCTCAAACAATAATAACGCAGATGAGAAATGCCTCTCAAGACTGCAAACAGTTTCTGACTGTAAGGAATGCAGTCTGAAGTTTTTAAGTATCTAGACTTTCATCACATAGTCGTAAAAACCATTCATTTGGATGATGCAGTGTTCTGAGGGATCTTACATTCATCTTTTATAGAGCATTGACTGCAACAGCCTTGGAGTACTTTTCTCTCACACAGTATACTGATGTGTAGGCAGCACACTCATCTCTGAAAACCTAAGACTCTCCATGGGTAATAAGAGCCTTTAATAAAGTAAAACTCAGTATATAAGATTAGGATTGTTCACTGACACAAACAAATCAAATATTCATCTGGAGATCACAAGTCTCAAGGGGCCTATGCATGTTCTGCAGTTTCTAAATCACCTTTCACCTTTCACGCTATTTCTGACAGAAAGGCCAAACTGTTCACCTTCAAGAAGTCTCTTTCCACTGCATTAAAGATGCCAGTTCTAGCACCAAAAACAGAGGAAGAAGCAATTCGTGACCTTAGTTTCTGCTTCTCGTGCCTTGGGACCCTGTCAGTTGCAAAGGTGTAGCTGGATATTTTTTATATTGTCTTATGATTTGAAAATAACATGGAATAAAACCTTTTCAAGAATAAGAGAAATATCTATTCACAAAATCAACATGGGACTAATTCTGAACAAGGAACAAAATCCCATTAAATTAAGGTATGGTAATAGACCAGGCCTTTTGAACTCTGAACAAAAACAGATACCAGCATACTTATTTTCCTCCCTCTAGGAAGAGAATATAAATGGTTATATTCAGTAGCTAACTTGCAGGAATGCACAGGTGTCCATCATCATCATATCATTACTAGTCTGTCTGGCAATTAGCCAATACAGTGAATTTTTTATTGCTGGCAGAACCAGGTCATCTTTTCTTTTCTTGCAGGAGCTCTCTTTAATAGCATCTTTTGCAGACAGATGAAGTTCATCAGTTGATTTCAGGAACTAGACAGTGCCATCTGCCTTAGCAGTAGTTCAGGTAACAGCAAATCAAAGCTAATTGCCAAATATGAAATGTGCAGGAGTGGGTTTTTTTTAATAATTTCCTGTTGAAAGTGGGTCTATGTGGCACTGTATGATGCTTAGAAGAAACACTCAAGTCTGCTCCAAAAGAGTTTGCAATCTAAGTATCTTATGTTGAATATTATGTTATCACAGTTTTGTCACTTATGATACCTGGAGTATTTGGAAATCTTTGGTCAATACCCCATAGCTCCTAGATGTGAGTTTTATACCAGCATAACTGTACGTAAGAGATATGTACATTTTTCCAGCTTCCTGGACTAACAGAGGTATCTCCAGTATGCTGCAGATTAGAGGAGTAGCTTTACTGAAGTCACTAAGCAGATGCCACATTCCCAGTTCTTGTGTACCCCAAGTAACATTGAAAGTGCGCAAAACAGAGGAGCAGACAGTGTCTAGAAAAGGAGGTCTGCAAAACAGTTGCTTTGCGGAACTCAGTAGCAGCCATGACAGGAGATGATCACTGACTGGGGCCACACAGAGGCTGAGACGGGTAGCCTAGAGGTGTGGCAAGCTCTCATGATGGAAAGAAGCTCCAGGTGGCTTCACGGAGAAGGAGCAAAACACCTTTCCTCCACAGAGCAAGGCCGACAGCTCAGGACTGCATTTCCTCTTCTAAGGTCATTTGTTAACCATGTCAAAAGGAAAGGAAGGGACATACTCAAACTGTAATGAAGATGATAGTAATACTGTTTCTGTTTTCATTCAGCCACCATTTAGTTTAAAAGGCATAAACATATCTGCAGTCAGACACAGTATGTCAAGCCTACCTCACCTCTGAAGGATTTTCCCAGTTAGAAGTGACAGACTCGAAGTTTTTTCCCCCAATGTTTCCTATCACAGAGATACCATTTTTCTCACACAGTAACCCAGATTCAGCAGGATAAGCTCCTTTGGATCAGGTAGTCTGCAGTAAAAGGTAGGAAGTACAGGGTTTGCCTCTTGCTAGTGAAGTGATTCATGGGTCTAGACCTGCTCCCCAGATGATCATATACTCCACCACATATACTGAAGAAAAATCCAGAACTGCTCCGAAGGAGGGAAAAAAAGCTCTGATCTCTCTGGGCCACTTAGCTGTGCTAAAGGTGTTGGATGTCCTGGAGTTGCAGAGGTCTTACCAACCTTGCAGGTGTGGCTAGGTGGGCCATAAAGAGTGCCCCAAACCTGTGAACGTTCCTGCACGTAGATTAATTTTAGCCCACAGTACACAGCATTGTGGAAAAAGTAGAAGTCTAGGTGTCTGATGCAGACCTGCGAATACTATTAAGTCTGAGGAATAGTACAAGTCAAAACAGAAGTTTACATAAGAACATTATTTTAAAGCAAAGAAAGGTTGTTGAGACTACTGCCTGATTCTTAGATGTTATCAATAGTAAAAACCTGAAGTGAAAATTAGCATATATTTGTATCTTCTAATCAAGCTCCAGTAGATATTTATACTACTGAGTAAAACTATGTCACATTTAGAAGATCCTTTTGCTGGCATGTACACAGAATTTCTTGGACTTGTGCACTGATTAGAATATAATTTCTATACTGGGGATCATTAGAAAAATTAAAACAATGTCTCCTGTAAAATTAAACACAAGCTGCATGGGGAATCTCTACAGCCCTGTTCTCACTTTAGAGTTTGGCAATAACAATCAGCCCTTTGGGCCAATATCTGTGTAATCTAGATGTATTATTATTGGTTCTGAAATGTCTATAACAGTGGTATCTACGTACTGATGTTTGCCAAGAATCTGAACTCCCAAAGCAATGCCTTTTGAAAACTATTCAAAAACTTAACTTTCCCAATACATTCTAAACTGTAGCTCATACTTAAAAAGGTCACATTCTGAAACCTTACATGGAATAGACTCCATACAGCAGACATCGAGAGAAGAAAAACATTACTTCATCTTATTTCTGCCTGTACAGAGACAAACTAATTAAAAATATGAGCATTTTTAAAGATTCGTGTTCTGCTCTGCTTCTGAGTCACCAGGGATAAGAACATCCAGTTTCCTACCCACTAGCTTTAAGTTTAGCATCAGCAAAATCTTTGCTCTATCACAGATCTAAAAATGAAAATCTGTCCTTTTCCAGAGTGTGGTATGACTGTCTTTTTATTAAACTTTTTAATCTCTTGAAAACTCTTTTTCTTTCCCCATTTCATTCTCTGAATCAGAACTAGACATCTTGGAAAATTCTTTCAAACTAAGTTCAACTTTAAGATAATATTCTTAATCAGGATTTTCTCTAGATCAGCGAGAACTACAACCTTCAGCCAGTGATAATGCAGACTGTTTTTGACAGGATACATTACAGGAACCATGTCTAAATTATGCTTGTCTATGAAGTAGTCTTGGACTGCCACAATTCTCTCTGATCCAAATTCCCATGAGGCAAAAGTGTTGGATTTGGCAAGTCTGCAGTTACACATGGCCTCCGGCTGTTCTATGATAGGTTAGAAAATAAACTGGCATCCAGCCAGCCCAAGGGATTCATATCAAGAACCGTGTAGTATTATATGTGTGCAAATGTAAACATTCACATTTTATTCTCCTTTTCTCAGCAGTCCACAGATAATTTTCATATTACTAATAGAACAGGAAATAATGGCCAGAACTTGAAAAAGAAAGGGATATATTTAACTCCAGCTGAGAACTCTGTGAAGTCCCCCAGCATTAAGCACAGCCTCCTATCAAGCATATATAAAAATTACAGCAGTTCCACAGTTTAAGCAACAAATACGTAGTTTTCATTCAGAAATAGTGGTTCAGAAATGACTAAGCATTCATTAACAAAGGTAGAAGCAATTGGATTTTTTGTTCCAAACATTAGCTGTAATTCAATAATTTTTTTCAAACTTTTAAATCCACACATACATTACAGGAATTTGTGTGCATTTTACTATAAGAAATGAGAGTTCAGTAAAATACTTTACTGATAGGATGTATGGTCAGTAAAAAAAAAAAAATTAACTTTTAAACCTTTTAAAATGAAATTAAAATGTCCATGATCAGCATAGAAATGAAAATCCATCCATTATCCACTGATCCTTATCACCAAAAGGCACTGTAAATAGCATTTAATAAAAGGCTAAGAACAGTGCTCTCTGGTATGCTGTTTCCGAAGCAGCAAAAACAGTTGAGTTAAATACAGAAACCATCTGAACAGGACACACAAGAATAAGTGCAAAGCAATTTGACACTTAAACAGAATGTTTGACCTTGGTTCTTAAATGAAATAATAACTGTGATAAATGGCATCAGAGAGACGGCTAATCAAAGCTAAAAGTCTAGAAAAGCAAGTTAGCAATTGCATTACTGCTTTTTGCTAGTAAATCAGTGTAAGAATCTAAGCAGATCTTTCCATAGTAGTGGGTATGCTAGAATCATGACTGAAATTTGTTAGCTACTCAGCATGGACCAAGCGAAAGACAGACAAAAAAGGATCTGCACTTTATAAAACTTCTGACAAATAACAATATACTGAGGTTGGTATGTGCCTTGAATGTAACTGGCTACATTTCAGTAAGATTAAGGTTTTATTAAAAGGCTTTTTCTTCCTTTCTTCTCCTCCTGTGAAAATTTGTATACTCTACTGTTGTGACACAGTTCTTTCTAGCAGTGAAAAAAATAAGGATTAAGGAAAAAACTTAACCTAAATAATAATGTTTTACATTTCCAATAATAAAAGTTGCAATTTGAAAACTATTTGTATCACAGTTGTCTCTACATAGCCCAGTTGATATTATGCTAACCTTTATATCAACAAATGGTGAGATACAGACCTGATTCTAAGAGTTTACAGAATAAATGACAGGTATCAGAGACTACTCTACGTCCGTAAGTGGCAGCTACTGAGTTTCTACTAGAGATTTCACTATTATTGCTAACATCATGTAGAGAGTATTATAGAGGGTTCAAATAGTATACTACTGACTAGAGCACAGTCTTAAAATGAATTCCAGGACCCTAGGATACCTAGGATGAGATAGTTAAGGTAGAGGATATGGAGCAGGCATGTCAATCCAACTGAGAGATGGGCATATGTACCACCAACCCTCTATTTGCACTCAAACACATATTTGGATACCATGGGCACTCCTGCCACCGTGTATTGTCTGTCAATTAGGGGAACCAAAGGATGAAGATCTCATTAAGTGACACAGCATGTACTTACAGATCAGCTTAAATTTAGCCAGAGTGACTTGTTAGACATCAGAAAAAAAGTTAGAGATGGTTCTGGAGGAGAACCGAGGATTCTAGGATTTTAGGAAAAGAGCAAATGCCCTCAAGTTGCACCAGGGAAGGTTTAGGTTGGGTATTAGGAAAAGCTTCTTCACTGAAAGGGTTGTTAAACACTGGAATAGCCCTCCTAGGGAAGTGATGGGATCACCATCCCTGCAAATACTGCAAAGATATGTAAATGAGGTACTGATCGACATGTTTTAGTGCTGTGCTTGACACTATTAGATTATTGGTTGGACTTGATGATCTTAAAAAGTCTTTTCCAACCAAACAGTTCTACAGTTTCTAGCTCCCATTGAAAAGACTGTACAGATTCATATTATGACAGCTGACTGGGAAGAAAATGAATATGCGGTTTAGGAGTATCACTGAACTGCATAGAAGTAAAGGATCTCCTAGCACAATCAGTGTGTTACTAGATGTCCAAGTAGGCTCTGGCTGTATTTTGCAAGGAATATTATGTTACCTCCCTTAATAGATTTACCTTCTGATCAATAATAAAGAATTTGCTTTCCCCAGAAGGCCAGGCAGACTAGAAGTAAAGCGCCTTTGTGTATACTCAAAGGTAAAGGAATCACATGGAGCTTTAGCTGATTAGCCATTACAAGATTAGCCCTGGGAGGAAAAATTCTGGAAGATTTATAATGGGAAAGTGCTTTTATTGGCCTTTGAGGACCATCTGGTAGAATCTAACAGAAAATTATGCTTGCATCATAGAATTCTTTACTGGCACTTTCCATTACATCTAGGGCTTTTTCTGTCAAGGATTTCTCTACATTTTGCTGACGTTAGGATTCCCTGGGTGAAAGAATGAGCTCTGCACTCATCATAATGGGCAACCTCTCTCCACTCTTTCATTCTAACACTGGAAACAAAGTAGTGACACTAAAAAAAGGACATTTTGGGTCATTTACTGGCAAGACATTATGAAATCTGCTCCTTCCTTAACCTACAGGGCAATATGCACTGCACATTAAGTATGCCCTATAGCTTCTCTCCCATTATCTTTACCACATTCTTAAAAAAAAAAAAAAATAAAAAGGCAGGATACTACCATTACTTATGTCCATAGTACCACAGTTGCATTGCAAGTCAGCCCATATTTTCAGTACCTGAAATTCTGCTACTTTTTCCTCTCCTTCAAACTAAAGTCTTTCTTTCCTGCTCCCTGCTTGAGACCAGTTTCTCATACGAGACCTAGTCTGGCACAGCAGTGCAGTAAAAAAGGCATCATGATAGATTCTCCATGACGTAAATTAGAGTGCTGCAGTCCAATCACATCTCCATCAAGGTCCTCAAATGAAACCTCCCACTGAGATAGAAGCTATTGGATTTCCATCTGTGTGTCTCTTACAGTTGGTGGCTATTGTTTAAGTAAACATTGGTTTGTATTACTTTCTCTTTCTTTATTCTTGTTGATGCCTGGTGAAAAGGAAAGAAAATTGCAGTATTAAAAGACTAGTATTTTCAGTGTCTTGTGATGTAAATTGCTAATTTAAAACCCAAAATATTGTTAAAGTGTCTTTATTTAATAGCAGACGATTGCAAGCTGTAATTTGCAAGCTGTAGTTGCAGATGGCAATGTTTTTCTCTCTTTTCAGCAGTACAGTACAGTATTTACTGCAGTGATCTGCAGACAATGACATACCAACTGCGAAAGAAATGCTATGGGGTAGTACAAACTATCAGGATTCCCATGAGGTCCAGCATGTGAGGTACCTGCAACTAAAGCATGAAATTTAAATGGCAATTAAAATGTTAAAAAGTCTCACCTGGTCACAAACAACAACTCTATGCAATATACATTTTCAATAATTTCAATTGCCAAGTATGTTTCTAACATAAAACAACAGCACTTGTTTTCTTTCCTGGTTTTTAGTCCCTTTGGATTGAACACAGTTATTTTCCAATTCAGACCTGGAGGCCCAAGTCTGGATTCTAAATTGACAGCTACCATCTGGACCACACTAGCAGAAAGGCTTGTGTGTGATCTGGCACATGGATAGCATACCATTCCACTTTTTGTACATAAGGACATGCCAAAATACTAAGCATGTAGCTTATCTTGCATGTACTAAACAAAATCTTTGCCTTTTATTTCATTTTGTTAAACAATTCGTTAAGTTTGTTTTTCAAGAGAAAAATTATTTAACAGTGTCTAGTTAACAGCATTGTAAGAAACATTTAAATACTGTGTTCTGTAGTGCCATCTAGGGGATTTAAAACCTGGAATAAAGAGCTGATCTGATAAAGAACCTATAAACAGGAAGAAATCAGCTATGACTGCCAGGGCAGTTTCTTGTGTATATTCAGTGGTTTGGATTTACTTATTCCTGTAACAACAGGAATATTTGAAAAAGGTCATGCATATAGTGTCCTGGCTGTAAAATCCACAAATTGGAAAAGATACATTGAGCTACACTTCTGTTTTACAGCCCAATCATTTACAAAAGCAATCTTAAATTATAATATCCCAAATAAAATCATTGTCATGCTCTGAAACAGGATTTAGGGGAAAAAACATCTATCAATTCAGTTACCAGGATATAGATGGGATTTGTGAGTACCAAAGATCTTTTATAAAAGATTAGACATGTTACTGTGCAAGATTGTAGAAAACTGAAATAAAACAGGAGACCTACTGGTACTTTATTTGACACTCAACCTCATTCGGATTTCTTATCTTAAGCATCCTGAACCAGGTATCATTACATAGTAATTTCCAAGCAACCACTGAGTAAATTGTTAGAAATTATTAAATTTGTATCATATTGATAGCTAGAATGTTCTGTAAGCTCTTTGATCACATTTGCTTTCTCCACTCTTAAAGAAACCAAATATAAAAAGTTCACACATTAAATAAATGATCATTCAGAAGAGAAAGACAGAGCAAAAATCAGACACTATAAAAACCAGAGCACTATAAGCCTACCTTCACTCAGACCACAGGAACAGTTCATTAGATCATACCAGCACATAAAAAAAATCTCTGGATCATCAACAGATATCAGCTGCCAAAAGAAAAGAAACTGGTGGATAGTTTACACAGGTAGAGAATCTGGCTACACATCCACATGATCTTGCATTTTTTCATAGTCCTCGTAACAACTATCAGGATGACCTTGCTTTTGAATCTCCAAACCTCACATTTTGACATCCTATCTGGAAAACATGTGTATTAAACATATATAATGATGCACTGAAAAATATTTCTTTGTAAGGTTAAGATTTGAAAAGCACCTAAGAAGTATCCTAAGAGCATATACACAATGGCTTTAGATGTGCCTTTTATTTGGAGCTATTTCAAACATCAGGCAGTTGTTAGCCTTTGATCCCCAGAGTAGCTTCCGTATTCAGCTAACTGCCCCCATCTTCCCCATTCTCTCACTGCATCTCATCTAGATGCATTATCCTTTACATCCTCCAGGCATCTACTTCACATCATAAAAATCCATATTCTCACCTAGCCTCTGTTACTGTATCATCTTCTCCACATTTTTTACCACTTTGCACCAACCCTGTGCTGCACTCCGTGCACCCTCTACTCCCACTTGGAAGGACAAATTGCAATATCGCCCTGGGCACTTGAGAGTGCATCAGGGAGCAGGCAGTGGAGCCAGGCTGTTACTATGCATCTTCTGATAAATAGTAATTGGAGTTTATTGGGCTCTTGCCCAATACAGGTCAACAGGTATACCATCACTTAATGAAAGGAGAGGCAGAAAGCTCCAAATGCATGTTCCTACGGTTGGCCATTCTACTATCTGTACTTAGCCCACAACAATATAAAAGGGATTTATAAGAGAGGAAGTGGTATCTGAAAGTTTTATTCTCTTAATAATGTTAGATCCACTGTCGTGTCCCCTACCAGCTCCAATCCAGGACCCTCCTGCCCAGCTGCTGGAGCTCAGACCAGTGCTCAGGGACCCAGGATCTCTGTCCAGGCTGAGGGACACGGTTGCTGCTTTTCTGATTGCAGGCTCAACCAAAGCTGCAGGCATATCCTGCAAAGCTGCAGGCATATCCCAGAGACACACACAGCCATAAACACACCCACACAGAGCAGACAGTGCACGGCTAGTCACACAGAGTGACATAGGCAAGGCACTGCCTTCAACAGCATCGATATTCAGAATTCAAAACACAAGCCCAAGTCCCACTTTCAGCTGGTAGAGACACAAGGTCACTAGTGCAGGCACACACATGACAATGTCTAGATTCACAAGAACACACGTTTGTGGATCCCTCAAGTACCAGCACAACTCCTCTGTCCATCCAGCCCCTATTCACATCCAGAGTCAGCTTACCTGCCTCACAGTTCCTGCACTCACCACCTACTCCAGCTTGATGCTCACTAGCAAACACACCCACACACTCATGCCTCGTGCATTCCACATTCACAAGTCCCTCTGGGCATACCAGTCCAGAACTTCCACCCAACAAATACCCCAGCCCAGACCCAAAGGCCCCTTCTAACTATCTGGACCCACTTGAGGTTTGCTAGCAAGTATACACACATCTTCCATACACACCTGGTTTGAGGAAGATAGAGACAGCCCTCCAGCAGCTGCCACTAAGGACACAGACTGTGACCACAGTCCTGCTCTAGCCCCTCACCTCACTCACACCAGCATCAGGGAACACACACTGCTTCCAGCCCAGTGACTGGAAATTAAAAAGACCCCCACTCACTCCAGCAGATATCACAGAGATTCTACAGCCTCCAGTAGCTGACACCACAGGCACACACCCCCCTCATATGACTCCAGCAGCTATCACAAAACATACTGACACACATACATGTCTCATCAGTAACTGGCACTCAGCCCTTCTGACACACATACACATGGCAGAAAGATTGAGCATACACAGAGAGACAGTTATGAAGACATTTAATAAGAAAACAAATGAAGATAAGACACACTGTGGTGATCAGGAGCAGGACTTGGTTAGACACATGTACTGACCAAACACATTTTACAAGTGGCCAGTGCCCTTTACACTCTTTTCTGTCTACGTACTTCTTTTGTCTCCTTGTTCCCATTTCCCTGCATGTTCCCCGTGGGTCCGTGTAGATCCATACATTCCTGCACACCTCCTGGTCTAGAGTCTCCCTGGTTTAAATTCTATCAGTTGCAAAGTCCAGGTTGATCTTGCTGGAAGTGACATCTGAGGTTTCTTTATAGCCCAACACCTAGAGTGAGTGGCAAGGTTTGTTTCTTGTTATTGTTTCCATATTTGCTTTGTCAAGTATGTGTCTTGGTATATTTTAGTTTTGAGCTTCCCCCTTTTCCCTCGGATTCCTAGTAGACAGGGTCCCTGGTCAGATCCCCAGACAATCTCACTGGAATAAACATTCTCACAGGCCCTCATCAATTAGCATGACTGACCAGCTTTTGTTCCCATAGCTCCCTCCTTTATCATTTGTAGGTCACATTTGTGTCCCTTCTATGTTCTTGCTTATGGCTTCCTCCTTTTATGATTTTCTCTTGCTACATTGAAAAGGTCCTTGAGCAGACATGCCTGCCACACACCCTTGCAGATCCTGCCACCTTGTGAAAAGGCATACCAGAGTTTCTGTCTTCATGTGCTGGCTGATGTGATTGACCCATCTGCATACTTCTCATTTTCTTTGTGGAACTGCTTTCATAGCTTGTTCAGAGCTTATTGTTTCCTTTACGCCAGTTCTGGTGTAAAGGGTAGTGCTAATGGAAGAAGGAAGTATCTTGATGTTCTTTTCCAATAAGCACAGAAAAATTATGAAGAATACAGAACAAACCCAGAAAAAAACAGTCAAAATATTTGAGATTCTCCAGGATAGAAGACCTGAATTAACTTGAAAACTTTGAATGAAATAAAGTTTGAAGCAGTGTTGATATAGACAAGGATGGGAAATACAGGCTTTACAACAGCAATTATTTTTGAGGATAACAATCTGTTCACATAAAACACCATCTATATTTAAAATAAGAAGTCACAGAATATCAGGGGAATTACAAAGCAATGAGACTTATTGTGGTTTCAAGGAAAGTAATTAAGTGCCTAATTAAGGACAAAAACATATAAAAACCTAAGTAAAGCTTGAGAGGGGAAAAACCAGCAAAACTTCCAGAAGAAGGAAATTTTTCCGACCCTGAGTATTTCTTTGAGGCAATGAATGCTTAATAAAGATTTCGTGGGCCAAATGTAGAGGAACTTGCAAAAAAGGCAACTAATCCATGAAAAGTGCAACTTTTACTTCATAGTAGTATAAGGTCATGTACCCAAGCAGTAAGCTGACAGCACTTACTTTACTCTGCCATAACAGGATTGTATACTCAGAATCTGGTATTCATAATAAAGAAGGAACTTAAGGTGACTCTAATTGACTTGTACTTTGCATGAAAAAACCTGACAGTTAAGGTATCTATAACAGTACATAGTAGCTATAACATCCCATATGGAGTCATGGTTATGGTTTTATTTCATTTTAACCCATATGGAGTTATTGTTTTATTTCCCCTATATGGGATAGTGGTAGAGTGGAATTATGTGTCTGGTTAGCATCACAATAAATAAGTGTCAGTTTGGGAATAGCATCTGGGTCTCCAGATTACCTGTTAACAACTGTATTTTTTACTTTTCTTTACAGCTCTACACCAATAGTCAAAATATGAAGAGGGAAGCTGGGAGCTGAATGGAGCTTCCAGTGTCTTGCCGTACAAGACTGTAAGAGATCTCATGGGGATCTATCTAGATTGACTGAATATGGAATGCTTTTGAAAAATGCTGGGAATAAAGGCAGAGGATGGTTTTGATGAACAATCAGGGGACCAGAATTGTGCAGGCAATTTAAACACATTCACTGAGTCCTCTGCTCCTGAATACAGGAGGATCAAGACAAAAGCTATGTCCTAGAATATATCACAGTTCAGTAACATCCATGTAGAATATCTATTTTGAATTTGTTTATTTGGGTTTTTTTCAATTAACATTTTCCAACCAGAACTTTCTGTCAATAACATTTCTGACAGGCTTAATATGCATTGCTTCAAGGGAATTCAAAATGTCTTGAAATCAGAGATAACACAAGGTGTCTCTGCTGAATGCAAAGTCTCCTGGACACTCATCAAGAGTAGATGACTGCTCCTTGCTGCTAGGGATAGTGATGCAAAGGAAACACAGACAGAAGTCAAAGTGGTGTTCTCCTCCATCCTCCTGGTCAAAGGGAAAGACTCGGGGAGAAACAGACATGGCAGAAGAGCAGCTGGATGCATACATGAGTCACTAGTAAGGCTTTGGAGGTTTTTGAAATCCAGTAGGAGATAAACATGGTGAACTAAAGAGGAGAGGTTTAAACAAGCCCATTTACATCCAAAAGTAAGTTAGAGAATGGTTTATATGGACAAAGTCTGCATGGGAGAAGGCTGCAAAAGGTGCATTCCTCCTTCATGTGTGTGTTTTCATGCTAATGCTCGCAGATTGGACAAGAAATCAGACATAAAGCCAAAGTTTTGTTGCTACAAGTAAACAATAACACAAGAAGTAACAGCCAGAAGCTGCATCTTGGAAAGTTCAGACTGGACTTCTAAAGCACTTTTCACTGGGAGAACAATACAATACTCTCTAGAGAAGTCATGGAGCGTCCATTCCTAGCAGGTTTGGATGTTTGGCTAAAAAAAAATATTGCTCAGCCTGTTGACAATTGTCCTTCATTGAGCTGAAGACTGGGCTTCCAGGTGTTCTTTCCAAACAATACTTCTAGCATTCTGTGACATATTTAATGGGCTCCAGCTGCTAATGTGAATTTAGTCTATTGGAAAGGACTAGGCCTCTGCTGAAGACAAAAATTCCAAAATCAAATAACATTAATGTCAGCTTCTCAGTATCATTTTGCTCTACATATTTACTCTTACTGTATAGCACTGCACACCAAAATAGACATAACCAAAGAAGACAATTTTAACGCCTGTAGGAACTTAAAGGCTACTGATACAAACTCCATGTGATTTTCAAGAATTTCAATACCCACCTCTATTTCTCCTAATACAAAGCTGAATGCTTCTGAAAAATCCCTTTTGGCATCTATCCGAATCTTCAGGCACCTTTCAAAATTTAGCCCTAAATTCTCTAAGCTCCTTTGGAAAATCCTAGCCTTTATCCTTTTAGCAATGAAAAGAATGAACTGCACAATTTGAAGTTAAGAGAAAGTAATAACTCATGCACATAGTATCAGCAAATTAACTACAAATACGTGCTTAACATTCTTCAAGAGAAAAGCCCTGCAAGAGACAGGACACATCAGAAAGCTTATAAAGCAAGATAACAATTATTTTCAATATAATTCTTCTAACCTGATTCTGAAGACCTCATTTTAAATTATTTAATGGTTTTGATCAGGCCACAGTGGGGTTTTTTTCATCATTCATTTCACTGAGTAACATAAGAAACATAATTATCCGTCAATTTTATAAAGTTTGCATTTCATCACATTTTTAATATTATAGAATTAAGCATGCAGGAAACTCAAATGCAGAGCCTAGAATGGATCATATTAAATGAGTGACAAAACTAGGGAAAAAAAGAGAAATATTTTTAAACAAAAAGGCAAGCTAGCAAGGCGTCATGTAAAAGCTGTTGTGAGTGATTTCTTATTTCTACCAAACAGAAAAAAAAAAAACTCTTCAAATAATATTCATAAATCTGTGCAAAAAAAAACACATAACAACAATACTTTAGAGTTGTACTGCATCTTTCATCAAGGACCTATGATGATTGTTCGAACTATTCAATTGCACACACTATGCAGCTCCTCTACAAGGCACTTGTCAAACAGAACTGGATAAACTAAGACAAGAATTCACATAGTAGAGGGTGAAATAAAAGTTTTTAAAAACCAATTATCCAGTTGTACTTTTATTTTAAAGAATTATTTTGCTAGGACATTTCAGAAAAGTTATTCCCTATTTTTTATTTATTTATTTATTTTAGCTTCTCCCAAATCCTGGCAACATTTGAAACATCCAGTCTGAGATATTTTTAGGTCAAGAAGGACCATGACATACACTACAGTATCTAATAAACCAGCAGCAGAAGAAAACACTTGACACGTATAAAGAAAAAGAAGCATTTATAATTATTTTGTCAAACTACAAAAAAGCAGGTTCCCCACTCACCCTATGCTATAGATAACATTCCTCATGTGATATTACCAGCCCAGACTTCTATCACTTAGCAATCTCTTAGAATCAGAAATAATGCTGGTGACACTTGTCATCTCGTCCTTTCATTACAAGTTAGAGTAGGATCAGCAAGAGGGAATTAGTGAAGAAGTTGTATTTCTCTGAAGTTATCTCCTTAGAAACGACCTAACCTTCAGTTTATCAGTTCATAACTTTGTCCTTTGCAAAAAGGAACTACCTACAGAGGATGATACATGATAGCCTTTAATATTTTCATCTTTTGACATATTGCACTTTCCCACTGTAATGAGACAATTATAAACACAGTTTTAAATTTGCTGCAGCAGTCAAAACATTCTGAATGCTTAGAGTCCTCCTGTATTCAGCAGCTCCTGCTCCTCAGTTTTCTCTCCATAGTGCAAGTCAGCCACTTGGATAGGTGAAGCAGTCATTATACAACAGGTCAAGAGAGCAGAGAAACCATCAGTGAATTAAAGATCTGAAAGCATGGTAAGGGGTATGTAAAACACCTATTTGCTGAGTTCAGCCAAACTTAAATTAAACATTGCTTATATGACTTTTCTTGCACACAAAGTGTAGCGTTTCAACACCTCTCTCATCACCTGGCAGTTCAACAAATATTTTATACTAGCCTGTATGGCAGTCCTCTGCAGCATCTCATTTGTGTATTATCCTTCAAAATACTCCCATCTTCTCTATTCTGTGCTGCATTGTTGTAATACCCAGAACTGACGTCATATAACTGGCAGGATACTGAGGATAATGGCCCTCAAACAAGGAACCTCGCATACCATGGTCACTACTGAGCTGAATGAGAAGCAGAAAGAGATTGAACCTACATCTGGGGCCAGCTGCAGGACAGTCCTACTGAATCTTGCTACGGGTGAGATCTTTGCTATATCAGTGCCAAATGATTGGTGATTGCAGAGGTGCTTAGGCTCCCTTTCAGCAGTCTCTGGGCATGGGACATGCAGGATCCATGGCAGCTGTTGTCTTTCACCTCCATTTTGACAGGTTCTGCTCATTTAAGAGTCATTATGCAAGGAAGAGGAAACAATAAACAAAATACACCAAATCATTCTAGCCAACATAGAAGATAATAACATATTATAGGGAACACCAGCCACCTGAGGGGGGAAAACAAACTAATTCTCCCTTGTTATCATTTCAAGCTCTTTTCCCTTTCATCTATTTTCTGCTATTGTAATACTACTGTTTTGTGTTGAATTTTGAACTCAGAAGCAGTAGCCATGTTTCTGAAGTGATTTTTCCTTTTGTTTGTCGCCTCCTTTGTTTTTTCTGTTTTACCTTTTGCCCAAGTCTTTTTTTCCCATTCGTTCATTCATTCCCTCTTTATTTTAGTTATCTATTTGATTCTTCAATATCCCTCCTCAATATTGTGTCCCCTTTTCACCTTCACAGAGGTCTCTGCCTGTTGTTAGACAAAAAATCTGTCTTACAGGACATGCTGTAAAAACATAGATACTAAGTGGAGGCATGTCTGTATAAAACCATAATTGTGTAGTATGTATGTGATCAGCTGGATCCTTCCATCCCAGGCAAATGAGATGCTGTGATCATATTTCATGCTTTGTCTGAAAAAGAATTATCTTACTATAAAAAAAAAAGGAATGGCACAATATGAGTAAATGGCACCAAAACAAAATGTACTGATCATGCTGATGCTGTCCTTGATGCTTCAAGTTAAAACATACCATCAGTGTCTCAATATAAATAAGATATATTATATTAAATAATCATATTTTTACAGTCATTACCACAGTCAGGTACATGTAAGTTAATAAATCTATTGCCTGACAGTAGTTACAGATTGCCTGCCTGATGTTCTGTTTATGGTGAGTAAAACTCAGGAAGGATTTTGCACCTCTAAAAAGCTATTACATCAGTCCTTTACAAAGGCAAGAAAAGAAAAAAAAAGAATTCCAAAATCATAGTGTATATTCTATGCCGAGAGTTTGCAAACCATTAATTGTACTTGTCACAAATTTAATAAAAGAAACTATAATTAAAAGCTATCAAGATCCTGAGCAATTCAAAAGCAAGTACTACCAAGATGCTGAGCAGTTCACAAAATTAAATACTGACTGACCTCAAAAGAACACACTAGAGGAGCCACACGTATTTCATGAACAGTTGAAAGGTCCTGTAAGCAGCATAAAATATCTGCACAGATGCCAACAGTTCTTTAAGACGCTCAATTAATTTTTTATGATCAGTCATTTGAATGGTTTTTTTAGAAATGCATTACTTTTTTGGGGGTACATATTAGAAATATTTAATTAGTACTGATTAGATATAGAGTGCTGCTGGTAGATGAAGATTTAGAATATGGCTAAAATGTAGCAGAGAGAGATTAGAGCCAGAAGGGTCACAGATCTCTACAGATATGTTTGAACCAGGGCAGGGAACTTTTAAATACACTCATTGTAGGCTGATTGCTAGATGATTCAGTTCCCTACTTAGGTTTACTGAGCATCTGTAAAAGCAGAAGTACCAACACTCTTATGAGTGCAGCATAGGGATTCCCTGATGATCATGGATCTGTCTTAGAAGGGAGACAATGTGAATTTGTATACCAACATTAGAGGGGAAATACTAGCTACGAGATTGTAACACCAGTGTAAACTCCTCTAGCTGTGTATTTGAACTGGATACACCTTTCTTTGAGTCTAGTGACTCAAGGTGAGCCCTGTGGGAGTTCAGGTGAAAAATAAGTGCTAAGTCTTAAAGTAGGTTTCATAAACAAGAATACGGACTGTTCTTTCTACAATGCACTCCATGCAGCAAGTGAAGGCCCATAGGAAGCAAAGGAGAAGCAACAAGAACAGATGGGGAATATGATGGATAAAATGAAACATGAAGGAAAAAAAAAGTGAGGACAAAAGGACAGAGAGGAAAATGGTACCTAGCACCTGAATGATGCTTTGCATTTTCAGACACTGATGCTTTCCTTCAGAAACCTTCCTCTGCTTTATTATTCTGTTCTTTTTGTTGACCCTCCCGTCATTCCTCCCAGTACAAAACAGAAAACACTACAGTCATTACCATGCTCAAGAATGACATGGACTCACTTTCAGAAAAATACTTAGAAAAATTAGAAAAGTAGAGAGGTTTGCTTCAGAAACTTGCTCAGGGAGCTTGACATTCATACTTCACTTACACTAAAGTTACTCTCTGATATAGAACATGCCCTGTAATCCTAAAAACAAATTTATATATACCTTATTGCTGAAATAGAGAGAAATAGCATCATTCTACCATTTACCTGACAATATATTAATTTTCCTCCTCAACCAAATCTAGCAAACAGAAAAATCTAACAGACAAAGCCAGAAATTGTGGCCCTTTTGGCAAATACTCTTCAGATGTTTCTAATAATTTTAATTACATCATTTCTTCTGCAATCAAGGAAATCCAGTTTCACCCTAACTGTATATGACTGGCCAGCTACCCTCCTTTGTTCTGTTTCTTACATTCTCTGACTGATTTGATGAATGCTGAATAGCAGATATTTTTCTTCATGCAAAAATGCTCTTGTTCCAGTTCAAATACAAGAAATTCCCAGGTGTTTACACAATCAAAATCCATTAGCACTAATTTGGTTCAACAGCTATGAAAGAGTAATAAGGATGTGGTCAAACCAAACAGCTGATCACAGATCGATCCCTTAGAATTCATGAACACGCCATTGGAGGTATTTCAGCACTCCTGACAAGATGTATATCAGACAGGATTGGACAATTCGGAAAACAAACAAAGTATGTGTCCTGCACCATTGAAGTTGATGAGTGCATTCGCACTGTAGTCTAGATCTTCAAACATAACTCAAAGACACCGCTATGGAGACAGGAGTCAAAAGCACATTAGGATCAAGCCTTGACTGGATAGGTTGCTACACCAAGATTCAGTGGTGATTTCAGGAAGAAATATCGTAGCTTTCTGAGTAATTCTATTTTCTTTTATAAAGAAAAGAATAATATCTTATGAGTAGTTAGGGCAGAAAGAGTTTTCACTGGTTAGGATAACAACTCCTAACACTTCATAGAGAGATAGTTAATAGAGACCAACCAACTGCAGACCTCATGAGAATATAAAGCATAAAGCACATCCTTTAAATTTAATGAGCTAAGCACAAATACACAATACTCTTTTTTTTTTTTTCAGGCAGTACATATGGCTTCCCAGAGTGCATTTATTTCTCATATTTCTGCAATATGCACATATACTCAGTACTTTTACCTACAGCTGAACTTTGGTCTTTCTAATTTTACTCCAAATGCTCAAGCAATTCTGATTTTATTTCTCCTCTGTTTCCATTTCTTATGTGTTCCCGCATTTCAGTTTATACAGAAGTACACTGCCTAGCCAAGTGACTCCTCTGCCAAAATTTATCATCTTCCTACACAAATGAAAGACACATAATTTCTGAGCTCTTAGTAAATTTTCTTGGAAAAAACAATAATTTTGCTTATGCTCTTTTATCCCTCATGTTAGCTTCCAGAGGGAATTGTGCTTAACAAATTGAAATTTGGGCAAAGAAATTGTCTAAACAGATTGAAGGCTTTCATGAAGGCCAAAGTCTTGACTCTCCTGCATACCTTTCCAGCTTTTTTTCAGATCCTGACCTCAGTCATCTGTGAACAACAGGTCATACACACCATTATACTGCTTGAAATCTCCAGTATTTGCTCTGGAAAGTAGGCAGTTCAAAGTCTAGTGACTTCCTCAATTGCTTGCACAATGCTGCCCTTACAGAAAATGTCTGGATGGTTAAAATCCCACACAAAGATGAGGATATATAAACAGCAACCTCCTGGTAGTTGTTTTTAGAAATTCTCATCTCCTCTTAGTCAAATGGCCTGTAGCACAACCCCAGCACAATACCCTCAGTGTCAGTCATCAGGTCTTGAGAACTGTGTTTCCAGTTTCATGAGAGGTCTCTAACACAGTGATAGGAACCTTCTCCTCTTTTCCCAGTTTTCCAAGGTATGCTGCTACAACTCATAAGAGTGTCCAAAGTGTGCATGATATTACACCCAATATTCATGATTTTGATCTTATTATGGGCTCACGGACATGCATGGACTTCCAGCCTTTTCTTTTTAACCAAGCTCTGCACACTGGTGTACAGGCATTTGAGGAAAGTCACATACCTGCTTATTTACAATTTTCCATCCTATAAGTGGCTTTTTTTCCTAGTTATGCCTGTTCCCTCTCAAATTTACAACAAATTAGTTTTCTAAGCCATTTAGATACTTTCTCTAATCCCATCTTTGTTCTTTGTCCTTTGACTCCACATGTCAACATCTATAGCAATGCATTTCTACCAGATCTCAGCATAGTCAGGTCAAGAGCCAATGAAAACAAGGAAAAACACTAAGAGATACCCCTCTGGTGATGTAAAAGAGGTTGACAGGAAAGATGTAGCAGTAAATCAAAGTTCTGGCCATGTGAGCACCAAAACCACACCACTATTGCACATCTTCTTTCTGTACATTCCACCTTGAAATTGTTCTTAAAATATGCCCTAGAAAAATAGTAGCGACTTTTTTGAGTTCAACATCTGGAAAATGCCTGGTTTCCCAGTGAAGATGAATGCTTCTTCCTACAAAAAAAAAGCAAAGGTGGTCAAAAATTTTCCAAAACAAATCAGCAAACAATGAGAAATTTCTTTTTATATGCATCTTTACGATAAGCCATTTCCTTTAAAAACTATTGACTAGTTGAAGCTAAACAGCCTATCCCTACCAAATACAGAAAGGCTAGAAGATATATCAATGTTTAGATTTATCTGTAGTACCCCATACCAACAAAAAAAAAAAAAAAAGCACATACCGTAACAAGAAAAAAAAAAAAAACACCAAAAAACAAAATCACCAAACCAAAAAGTTCTTAAAAAGAGGCAACTCTTTTATTTTTTATATTCCTCATGAGAAAAAAAAATATGTGCAGACTGGATGCTACAGTAAGTCTAGTTCAAAGAGGTATGTCTCAGCTTAATAAGGTCCACTTTATTTGTCAATGAAGAGGCATGTGAGAGACAGAAATACCATAATTTGCTCTCCAGAAATTGTTAGCATTACATTATATCGTTAGCATATTAATGCAGCTCAGTACTGTCAATGAGGTGATTATTTGCTCCCTGGAGAGCTCATCTCACAGTTAGTTCCTAGGATCCCTAGGCATTTTCATTTCATGTGGTGCAAGGTATGATTCCAGCAATGCAGTCTCATAGAGATGCAATCTCCAGTTTTGCTCTCAGCCAGTAATTCACAAATGCACATTTTTCATTTTATAGTGTTAAATCAAATACTTCTGTTTCTTATACCTATGAAGCCATTTTACCTCTCTAGAGGTTTCATTGCTGTTCATATAGGTACTTTGGCACTTCTTTGGGTGCTATAAAGATACAGTGATATTGACTTCAATAGAGTCAGATTCCCTAAGTGCAAAGATGTGCTTGTGTAAGAAAGTTTCTCTGCTTTGGTACCCAAAACTAAGCAATCAAAGGTAGCTGACATATGCCTCAACATGCTTTGATCACATGTAAGTATTTTTTTAATGCTGGGCTGAATAGTTACTGTATTGGCTAGGGGTAACAGGAGGTTAAAGGATGCATCTACATTAGTGTTTTAATTCAAGAGCATGCACTTGAGCCCAAACCACAGAGGAACCTTGGAGAAGACAAGATGGATACATTTTTGAGGAAACTGGAAGAAATACTTCAGAAGCATACCTCACATACTCCAAACAGAAATGGACATTTGGTCCACTGTGCCAGACTAGTATTAATCTGAAGCAAAGTCTCCAAAATTCATGCTGCAAAGACACTAGCTCTCAGCACTGATCATCACTCAAAGCTCACTTCTCTTGAATGTACTGTCCTAATACAAATATAACTGAACTGCAATGGATTTCACAGTTTCTTGTGTTATGAAGAAATGATATTTTAACCATTACTCTATTATTTCAAGCCACTGCAAATCATAATCTTTTGTTAATAGTTGGATGTAGTTTACAGCAGCTGAACACTTAAATATTAATGAAAATACATCTGATCTTTTATACCCACTTCTCTAAGATCTCCAAATTCCTTTTGTAATCATGACTTCCATACAATAGAGCATGCTCAGGCCAACATGAAAATACCAATCTGTCACTCAGCCAACCAGCATCAGTGTTTCTTTCAGTTGATGCATGCAGTATAAACATGCTGACATCTACCAAAAACCAGCAACCTGCTAAGAGCTCTGTCTGAAGTATATATGAAAGATCATCCAGTCCTGGATCATCAAAATAGCACACTTTGCCATGGTAACATCTTTTTAAAACAGCCAAATGAGCACATGAAAGCAGTCACCTAGGATATATGTTCAATACTGTTTCCTCCTTGGCAAAACAGAGGTTATATGACCCTAGAGCTCTCATAACCACTTGCCATTATAATCCTTATTTTCTCCTTTTAGAAGCGAAGCAAAAGGCATGGGTACTGCTTATGTAAGTAGCTGATTATGTATAGTAATACTTGACTCCAAATAAGACTCAGGCTACGATTTCTAATAAATTAGCTACACAAAGTATCTACACCTTATCTATTTCCTCTGCACCTTCCTTTCCACATCTAACAGATTCTTGCCTGTCTAGTTTTGATGTTATATCAACTTAACTGTTCCTCTTTCTTGCATAGCAAGAATGGTAGGGTAGCTGCCTATGCAATAAGCTGCCTATGCAATAAGCATTTGAATACAAAAAGTATCAGTTCTTCCAGGTTTAAACTTAGGTAAACTTATTTTATATTCTGAGGACTAAGACAGAACTTAGCACAGATATATTTCTGTCTTCTGCCTTATTAAAATGAAACAGACATTTTGAATACTGTTCTTAAAATAGTCCCAAAGAATTTCCTCCTCATGATGACAAAGAACTACCATGATCTAAGAAACTCTGTATAAAGTTAAATGGTTCTCTGTGTTCTTATGCTATTTTCCAAGGAAGCACTTGTGTTCAAAAGATGGGGTATTTCATATGGGTATTGGTTTTTTCATCATCCAAATGACTAAAATGAGATGGAAATGCTGTCTCTTAAACCTCTTTCCAGAGGCTTACACATTATATAAAATAGTACTTTCCTGTCACCAAGACACTTGATAAGCAGTCTCTACTTTGTATTCCAGAACAGTTCCTCTTCGAGGCATAAGATGCTGCAGTAGTTATGGAAATTAGCTCTCTGTCCCCACTAGTACACATTTTAAAACTGCGTTATCACCACAGCTTTGTGGCTTATCAGTTTCTGTCGGTGTTTGTATATATTCCTGTAAACAGTGCCTTTTAATCTTCTGAATGCAGATTCTGTGAATATCCTCAGCAAAAGAAATAGTCAAAGTTCCTGATCACAATGTCACATACACAAATCTATACATGTCTGCATCTACACATACAGAGACATTAAAAGAAATCCCCTATATTTAATTCACGAAAGTTAACTCCACTTGGTCTCAAAGAACAGAATCCTTGTTTACTGTCGCTGTAGATACAGCCAAGTATCTATTTATCTTGTTATTTTTTTAGTCTCTCCCATCAGTGTGTGCCACTTTAGGAGTGAGATATAAAAAATATTTCCTGTTCGTAACGGCATTTAAATGACAAGACAAGCTTGATTTCAGCATATGCTGTATAAATTTAGAACTATTGCATGTTTGTCTACATCAGCAAGCATGAAAGAGTTACTAAAAGCATTAAACCCAGCCCATGAACACACTGAAATCAACAATGAAGCTTTTCTAGCTTTGTGTTGCATAACTCAAATCTCTTATAAACGACTATGAAAGATCCTCCTCTCTCTACCGAAGAAAGACTCTTAACACTAACTGCTTAACATAATTATCTTCCTATTGTAATATTTATCATAGAATGTGACACTGATGTGTATGAGGGAAAAGAAAATGCGACATTTCTTCCACAGAAAATGAAGACAGACTACTTCAAGCATTTTATGTTTGCTACCTAAAGTCCTCAGACATAAATGCTATGCCCATTACTTTGTACTATGTTAGTAACAGGGAAAATCTGCTTAGATTTTTATCACGCTCTTCACTACGGTGCATTAAGTGACCTGATTAACATGTGTTCTCCTGTCAAAAGAGACAATGTACATGAGTGCTTCTCTTAATAGGATTCTTAAAGTACTTTTAGTGTATAAATATAAGCATATTGCTATCTATTTATTTCAGGGATGAAAGGTCACAGTCATATATGGTCCACTTAGAGCAAACATTAATTAATCAGTATGGCATACACTTTGCATCATTTGACAGATCTGTGCAGCAGAGAGCCTGCACTGCTGCACAGCTCTCTTGCTGCTGCCCAGTTGTATACTAGCTGAGAGGTGACAGATCTTTTTGTGATCCATACAGGAAAATCATGCTATAGCTACAAGCTCAGGCTTCTGAACTGCTAAGTGTTACATTATCATGGAGAGTTTTATTGTGACAGAATGAAGTTATCTAACATCCTCCATCAAGTATCTTCATCCTGGAGCTTCATGTAATTGGGATGGGCTATGCTCAAGCTGCAGTACTCAATACCATTTCCTTGCCCTGGCACACACTCTGATTCCATCCGGGCACACAAGAGCCCCAGCTGCTTGGTCCTTATTTCACATGAGAAGAAAATATGTCTGTATTAGCCAAAAAGAAACCTTCAGCACAATGTAGCCTGTTTCCAGTTCAGACAATTGAGGGAAGAATATTTTTTGTCAGTGTTCAATGGGAAGTCTACTCAGAGAGAAGAGAACAAATGCATTTAAGAAAACAAGTAGATTTTAAAAGAACTGTAAGCTCACTGGCTTTCCAAAGCTTTCTGTTCAAGGTATCATAGTCCATATGAGATTCGACAAAGGGATAGCAATAGAGGAAAGACCGTCCTAAATAAGCAAAGACAGTATAGAACAAAATTGAATGTATGAGTGGCCTCAGTACTCACAAGTCAAATTTCTCCATGTTGCTACGGAAATTTACTGCTCACAAATTGTGCAGTATTCTGTACTCCTCTTGTCTAGCAAAAATAGAGTCAGCTACCTGCAGATGTAGCATACAAATTGTCTGAAACATAGCTGCTCCTCAGAGCTTTGTAGAGACAGTGTAACAGGGTCTGATTAAAGACTCTGCCTAAATAATATCCCAGTTATAGAGCTAAATAATATATTACATTGGGCTAAAAAAATAAATCAAGAGACGGCAATGCCATTTTTGCTCAACATGCAAAGTTCACTTGTTCCTGTGCAAACATGCTCATTGTTAAACAGTGTCAGCATATTTGGTTCTGCAAGCTTTTTTGGCTTTAGCTTCTTCTAGTTAGCTCATTAGTGAACAGCTCTTATGATCAATAAGTTGCCAACTGGGAAGCTAAGAGTTTCTTATCCACAGCTTTGCATGTTTTAGCGTTCTCAGAAATATTGATGAAACTGCATTTTGTTTTCCTTAAAACAGCATCTCTCTTTTTGGTTCATTTTAGCCTGTGTATCAGAGCAATTGGAATATTCTGGATGTCATGAACAGCCTTACTGTGTCCAGAGTATTTTCTCTATATGCTGAAAAAGATACAACAGATACACTAGTTTCTGGATCAGTTTTTGTTTGTTTGTTTGTTTTTTTTCCTAAGGGATGTTTTCTGTCCCCAGTGTCCCAAAATTAAATCTATGGGCATGCAAAAAAACTTACTGAAAAANTTCTGGATCAGTTTTTGTTTGTTTTTTTTTTTTTTTCCTAAGGGATGTTTTCTGTCCCCAGTGTCCCAAAATTAAATCTATGGGCATGCAGAAAAACTTACTGAAAAAAAAAACTTTAGGGTTTAAACTTGCAAAATTTCAATTATTCCAATGGAAGTATTTGGCTAAACACATGTTCTGACTCTGTGAAAATTACTGATAAAAACAAAGTATCCCTTTGCATGTACTAGAGGGTAGATGAATGGACAAATACTGCACAAGCTTTAATGAGTTCTTAATTCACATCCCAGCTTACCCAGCACTAATTTGTCTACATCTCTTCAATAAGTAGATGTTTATTGTAAGACATTTATAAGTTATGTAAAGCAGAACTGAAATTAGTTCTATGTTGTGTTTCTTAAGAAACACCTTTAAAGCTTTTCACATGGCTCCTAACAAGTTTTACAGCAGCCAAGATTTTCTCATCCATAGTATTGCATGCTACAGTATTAATGGGACTCCAGAGCATCTCACTTAAATTTATCCCAGATCTTTGATACTAAGGTCTGGCTCTATATATTACTGCATACACTTGTCAAGGTACGTTGGTTGAAACTAACCACCGTAACAGGGAGCAAAGCTAAAATTCAGTTTACTTTTTACTGAAATGGATGCTTGTAAAAATTTGTTCTGCCTAAAATATTTTTTATAACCAGTCTGACTATCAACAAAACATGTTGACTAACACTTTGAGCTCTCTATCTACAATTTCTCTCCAAGCAACTCAAGTCATTGCTCCACACAAGTCGACAGTGCATCTGGCTAAAATTCCTTACCATCAGGAACATCTGTTTGAAGCAATTTAGCTCTCTAATACACAAGCTTAATTCTCAGTGCTTCTTAACATCTTGCTTCATAATAATTCTGCTTTCCCAGAGCTAGATGCCAACATATTTATTAATATAGAAACATAGGAACCAAATATTAGATCATACAAAGGTCCATCAAGTTTTAATGATCTCTAAGAGCCTCCAATGCAATTTTTTCACAGAAGAGTGTAAAACCATTACAAACTGAAAATTGTCTACAATCTACTTTGAGTTTCATCCTGGTCTCACAACATTAGAAAGAAGTTTAAGCTCTGAAATATGAGACGTAATATGGCTTACAACATTCTTGTAATTAAATGTGACAACTCTGTATATCATGATTATTATTATTATAAACATGCAATCCTTTTTTTGTTTTGCCAGATTTTTGTTCTCATCACTTTGTATGTCACTATAGTTCTATCATTTAATTACATTATTACATTATTTCATAGAATCTTAGAATGGTAGGGGTTGGAAGGGACCTTTAGAGGTCATCTAGTCCAACCCCCTGCTTCTGCAGGCCCACNTGAAGCAATTTAGCTCTCTAATACACAAGCTTAATTCTCAGTGCTTCTTAACATCTTGCTTCATAATAATTCTGCTTTCCCAGAGCTAGATGCCAACATATTTATTAATATAGAAACATAGGAACCAAATATTAGATCATACAAAGGTCCATCAAGTCTTAATGATCTCTAAGAGCCTCCAATGCAATTTTTTCACAGAAGAGTGTAAAACCATTACAAACTGAAAATTGTCTACAATCTACTTTGAGTTTCATCCTGGTCTCACATCATTAGAAAGAAGTTTAAGCTCTGAAATATGAGACGTAATATGGCTTACAACATTCTTGTAATTAAATGTGACAACTCTGTATATCATGATTATTATTATTATAAACATGCAATCCTTTTTTTGTTTTGCCAGATTTTTGTTCTCATCACTTTGTATGTCACTATAGTTCTATCATTTAATTACATTATTACATTATTTCATAGAATCTTAGAATGGTAGGGGTTGGAAGGGACCTTTAGAGGTCATCTAGTCCAACCCCCTGCTTCTGCAGGCCCACCTAGGTCAAGTCACAAAGGAACAAAAAAACCCATTGGCTTTAAATTTACTACCTTTATTACACATGTTACTGAACTGTTTTCTGTATAGCATTAGATGACTGTCTGAGTCATTGTGGAATACATTACTCTAAAGCTGCTCAGGTTTTATGTAAAGATTTATGTGTAATTATGTGAGGAAGCCTAGTATCTCAGATAGACATCTCTATTTTTCAAAACATAAGTAAAGAAATAATAACTGCATTAATGGCCCTTTTGTTCTTGTACTACAAAACAGGAGGAAAAAATGCTCTTAATCTTTCTGCAGTATTCTGTATTTTGTATACTTTTATTATATTACTTATCTCCTTTCCAAGGAAAACTTTCAATTTTCTTACAGGAGAGCTATTCCAAATTCTCTATAATTGTTATTGTCCTTCTCTGAACCCCCTTATAACTCTTTAATATCTCTCCAAGACGGGATGATTAACCCTGCATACAGTACTGTACAAGAATCCTTATTACTGACTCACAGAAGCATTATAATAAGCTGTTATTATTCCTCATCCTACTTCATATGCATCCCAATATCATGCTAACTTTTCTGACTGTAGCTGTGCACTGAACTGCTTATAATTATTTCTCTCCCTTTCTTTAAGCAATACTCCTAGCTCAAAATGCACAAGTGGGTTTAATTTGTAACTTCAGTGCGCATTACTTGGTATTTACTAACACTGAATTGCATTTTCATTTTTTGTTACTTAGCAATTTTAGGTCTAAAATTTTTAGTGTCTTCTCTGGTCAAGTAAATTTCCATTGTATGTAGTTAATGTGACATTTGGAACAGTTAGATCTACTTGACAACCTAGAGTATTATGACTAGATTGACAGTTCCCTCAAACTAGTCAGGGGATGGTCTTAATATTTTTTGGGTAAACCTCTCAGTTCATAACAAACAAAAAAACCCAAAACAAAAAAAAAAGGAAAAAAAAAAACCCAAACAAAAAAAAGCCACAGTAGTTGCCAGGAAATGAAGATAATTACAAAATTCTTTCCAAGTTATAAAAAGGGTCATTTGAAAACATGGTAACAGAAACACTGCAAATGGTATTAAGAAGGATACATCCCATGTAATGAGCAAACAATAGATAATTCTATTAGCATTCAAAACTTGGTAACATGATGGAAGAGCAGAATATAAATGCATTACTGTGTAACCTGTTATTGTGGATACATTTGGGGTTTTTATTAATAGAAGAATCAGAGCGCCATTAAATTTGAGTCCAGCATTGAATTACATTTTAAGGGGTTTTTTTAAAAAAAAAAAAAAAAGAAACAAAAAGTTCTGTTATCCATCCACTTCTTTTCTTATTTGTATTCTTGTAATTTTAGGATTCATAGAAGCATGATTCATCTTCTAAATGTAATCACTTGCCTTAGATAGAGAAAACATTTCTGACTAAATTGTCAGTGCTTCACATCCTAGTAATGTGTAATCATGGCTTTCAGAACCGTTTGCATAAACTACAAGCTTTTACATAGACAAAGAATTTAAATTTCCTATAACACTTTAAATTTACATGAAAAGAAGTTTATGGAAGAATGTATTTTGGAGAGCACGTAGTTTAATATTACTCTTAAAGTTAGAATTCTGATCTACGTAGGAATAACTATGCCCTGAAATATTTTTTATTATATATTTTTTATT